>WJFB01002645.1:0-17685 GCA_009870185.1 Pygmarrhopalites habei
ATTCTGAAAGCAGATAAGATTCTTAGTCTATTCTGCAAAATTCAGAATTTTTCGTCCAAAAATATAGTCATAGGGCAACGTAATATGCGAGGGTGGGCCAACCTACCCGCCTTTACTCTACTTGAATATTTGCGAATAAGTCTGCAAAACATCTCTCATTTCCCATATTTGGCAACTCTCTATAAATAAACAAAATTTCCAAGGATGAGAGGACTTTGTACACGAAGCCAGTATGAATTCTAAAGGATTTAAGAATTAGAATGACGCGTGGCAGAATTAATAGTAAATATGAAGGATTTTAATAGAAATCCGAAGGACAAAAGAGAACGAGGACAAATTACATAGGAAGAAGGCTCTTCCCTTTTAATATTATTTCTCTCTCTCTCTCTCCGACCCCACTCTGGATTGTCGCCTGTTGCTCCTAGGAATGTGTATTCCATTTGAAAAGAAAATTGGAACACACTTGAAGATGAGGCTAAGTGAATGACGACAGATTAAGTTCAAGTGGAAGATGCGGAGGAGATGTAGAAGAGGGAAAGGAAAGAAAGTGGGGAGCCACTTGAGTGAATACGATAAAACGCTGCTGGATTTGATTTCATTAGCGAACCAATTGTCCTCTTCTCTCCCCAAGAAAGGGAGAGAAAGTGTGAGTGTGTGTTTGGGAAAATGTCAAAAAATGTCAAAACAAAATAATCTACCCTAATTTCTTCCTAATTTCATCCCGGCTGCGTAGGCGATTCTTTTTATTCTCTATCCCTTCATAATTTGCAATTATTAGTTTGTGTTTTCTTTCTCTGCACTCCATAAACTGGACAATTGTTCCCCCTCGACCGATGACATCAAGAGTCTTGGCTTGGAAATTTTGGGTTGACGTAAATTGTCCACAAGTCCAATTAAATTAATTAGATTCTCCTCCTCCCTCCTCCCATGTCCCTTTATCTATATAAAGAAAGGATTAAGTCCTCATCTCCCTCATTCTTCACTTTCTCCATCTTCTCTTCCCTTTCCCATTGTCAGTTGTGGTGGTTGTCTCCCAAATCTCCAGAAATTTTCAAAAGTTCATCTTCCCTTTCAAGAGAGAGAGTTTACAAGGAGGAGAGAGTGTGTGTGACTTTGTGGGTGTTTTCAAGGGCAGAAATTTATATAAGGTAAGTCTCATTTTGACTCTTTATTTTAATTAAGACAAGATCGCAAGAGAAGAATATTTTTCACATCATCTCCGTTTCTCCTTCTACGCTGCTCTGTTGACATAAAAGAACTTTTTTAAACTAGCTGAAGGATTGGAGGGGACAATTTTAAACGTAATTAAGATGTCCTATTTTTAATGATAGGACAAGCTGTCTCTTTATTTAGACACGCTGCATCCATAAAACATGAGACAGTGTGTGTGCGTGTGTGTTTAGATAGGGATGATGCAGGTGTCCTCAGTGGTAATACAACATCAAAAAATTTGAATGCAAATCTCGTTGACTCTCATTATCCTTATCTTTTTTTTGAATGACGCTCTCTCTCCTTGTTGTGAGGCTTGACACACACACAAGTAAGATAAATGGTTACCCCCAAAAATAGTCTGTACATTATTGTGTGTTGTTAGACTAAGCTAAGCCCAATTAAATCCCTTTTAGTTCTCAATTTATTTCCTGAATTCAGTTGGGCTAGAAAGGAAGGAGGAAAATCGGGCGCTTCGACGCCGCTTGTTTATTTCTCTGGCTTTGTGACCGTACCAAATGTATAGCTGCCTTTGGTCTTTTAAAGTTTGATTTTAATCAATCATTTATTTAAAAATGAGACTACTTGTCTCACTCTCCATACTTTGTCTGTCTCTAAGGACAATCCAAAGTGTCCGAAACTCAAAGTGTACAAATGAGGGTACAGTGTGGGACAGTCGTTTGAGAGAATGTCTCCAAATAGCCAATGACACTTTAACATTCCTCTGCAAATCGGATTTGCAATGTACAATGTCCAAACTGGGTGAATTGTCATACTGTAGTCCGGAGTCGGGGTTGTGTGAGTGTCATGACAGGGAGAGTGAAGGGAGGAGACCCACGACCCACTACAATGGGGTTTGCTATTTGAAAAAAAATGTGGATGACTTTTGTTCAACGAATGAAGAGTGTGAAGCTGGGATTCATCCCCATGCAATTTGTACTGAGCTGGAATCTCTACTACCTGGAGAGAAAGTTTGTTTGTGTCCAGATGGAAAGAGTTGTAGGAATTTGGGTGACAATTGTAAAACGGATCAAGAATGTCAGGATGGGATCAATCAGTATGCCGAGTGTCAATTTCGGATCGGAGAGAATGTTTGTGTGTGTACGGAGGGACATGTTTGTGAATTAGTTTTGGAGGAAGATGAAGGGATGCTGAGTAGATGGGAGATTGCGGGGATTGTTCTGGGGGTCATAGGAGGTCTAGTTGTTGTTGTGTTGGTCGTCGTTTTTATTCTAAGGAGGAGGAAAGTCAAGTATTTTGTTTAAAAAATATCGTGTGTAAGGGGAGGGGTTAATAAAATTTGTATTTTTCGAGATATTTCAAAATTTATTTGGTTCTTCCCAGATTTTTTTAAAAAAATTTATCGTTAAAAAAATCACAGCTAATTTATATGTTGGACTTGGACGCCATTTCCCAACTCGAACTACCCAAATAGTAAACTAACTTCTGTAGTGCCGTAAAGCAGCTTTGGATTTTCTAAAATTAAATTTAGCAAATGACTAATTTGTTAGTTTGCGAAAGGAAGCGGAACTTCCTCTTTCACTCTCTGCAAAATTTCTGTCGTCATCCTCAAAAAAATAGGAAATGACAAATGCACCTTTGGTCCTCCTTGACGAATGATTGCATCTCTTTTATCTTTCATTGAATTTTTTGCCATAGTCTTGATGATAACCAATCTCTCATTCCTCCCCGACTGTGTCATCCATTGCAAAATCCATATTTGATCTTTGTCCCATCTATTCAAAACTTGTGTGTGAGAGAACATCGGCAAAACCTTGACTGACATTTGTGCATTAATTTTTTTTCCCTCTTTGCAAATCTTTTAATTCTCTCCCTCTCATAAAAACTCGAACATATTTTTCTTTCTCTCTATTTAATTTTAATTTTACTAATTGCAATTCCTGACCGTTCGAAAAAATATCTCCACTTGAACAGAAAATGGCCCTCATGTTTTTTGTTCTACACACACACACACACAAAGTTTGCACGAGCCTTACATCAACACATGCGAAAAATGAGTCTCTCTTTCCTATGCTGAGTATTGGAGCGGTAATTGCGGGTTATCAGCGTGTGTGTTTTGTCGTCGAGGATATGAAAAGAGAGATATGAAAAGGGGAGGTTGACGAATTGAAGGTAAGTTTTATGATACTGGGAAATTGAGAGCATATTTTCAATGAGAGAGAGAGGACCTCTCGCTCATGAGAGTAAACAATGATTTATGAAAAAGAGTAAAGTGAGAGATAATGCATACCTCATCGCTGTAATGAGAATTTCAAAATGTTTTCCATACATTTGTCCCGTGTGTGTGTGTGTGTGTGAGTCTGGGAAATGACATAAGCGGACCTATTTAATATTTTAACACAGAGAGAGAGAGAGAAGGTCTCATAAAACAACGTTCGGTATTTTTATCTCTCTCTCTCTTTTCGTTTGTCTCACTTCATCCTCATTGACGCCAGTGTCACTCCCATTCATCCCCTCCACTGAACCGAGAGAGAGAGTGTGTGTGAGAATTGTAAAAAAAAATTAATTGGCTTGTGACTGTGTGTGTGTGATCAAAATTTGAAAATGAGGTTAAATCTCGCACTGTGTGTGGTCCTCGGACTATTTGTATTCATGGAGGTCGTGGAGGGTCGGGCAAAACCTGATGACGATTTCGGTGAGAGTATTGAATTCGATATTAGTAGTGAATCAAAAGAAACGGAGAAACACGGTCATCATCATGTACCAACAACCACAACAACAACAAGTACAACGACAACAACAACGACGACACCCGCTCCAAAAAAAAGTGACATGGATTTTGACTCGTTGGAAGAGCCCGAAGCGGAACCAGCAGCAGCTCCCTCTCCCTCCGGGGGATCCGGAGTAGCACTCAACAGTAACGCTGGGATGAGGTCAGAAATGACCGCGGAGGGTAACTTCGCTTTCTCTGGAGGGAATTATGCGGGTTACGATGAGTCTTGCGGGATAGAGGAATATAGTCGGCATTGTGACGCTGGGAGGGACATGGTTTGTTCCCCACAAACGAGACGGTGTCAATGTGACCCAGGGGTCAATGCTGTGTATGTTAAAGCACTCCAGAAGTGTCTGAAGGTTGCAGCGGCCGTGGTAAATATTAATGCTAAATGTACAATATTTTTTGGAAAGTATTTTGAAAATTAGTTTTAATAAATAATTAATTTTGAAAGACGGACTTTAGCTGTATGGCAACGGAGCAGTGTCACACAGGGCCGATGGGGGATTACTCTGAATGTAATACGGAAACAAGTCGATGTCAATGTTTGACGATGTTTGGATCAACGGAGGTTGTCCAAAGTGGGGATAAATGTTATCTGAGAAAAAGGATCGGAGATTATTGTGTGGATGATGCAAGTTGTGATGCTTCTATCCAAGGGAAATCAATTTGTATTTACAAACCACCAGAAAATATTTGGCCCCCTGCTCCTCATGTCATCCCGGTTAATGCAACCAAAATGTGTTTGTGTGACAATGACTACGTCTACGACAATAGTAGTTTTGGGGACTTGAGGGGGTGTCTTCCAAAAGGGGTCGATGAAAACAGTTTTTGTAAAACTGATGTCCAGTGTACAGCTTCATTGGGTCAGTCAACATTTTTTTAAAAAAAAAATTATGTCAATCCCGTCCCGTTAAAAATTTTTGACTGGCAATATACTTAAATAGGTCCACTGTCGAGGTGTCACGAAGGGTCATGTCAATGCTATGACGTATTGTCCTATAAACATAACACGGTCTTTTACAAAGGGAAATGTTACATACAAGTGGACATGAACGAACCTTGCGAATCGGACGAGCAGTGCAAAGCCGGTGGTTAGTTAAACAATCATTTTTTTAAAACTAGCATTAAACTTGTCAAGATTTTTTTTATTAAAAAAACTTGAATTAATCGTAATTTTAATTTGGATTAGTTCATCCAAATGCTGTTTGTCTGAGACATGAAGCATACCTGCCCCACCAGAAGGTTAATTGGCATACAATTATTTTTGAGCTAGCTCAAATAAAAATTATAAAATAAGCTTATTTTAATTCCGAATTGTTTAAAATTTTATTTTATTTTGTTTGAAAAAGGTGTGTCAGTGTCCAGCAAATTTATCTTGTACGGGGAAAGGAGGTGTGACTTCAACGACAGTTGCTTCTTTGAATCTTTTCATTTTAGCTGTGGTTGGGATGAAAGTGATGCTGTAGTATTAAAAACTATAATTTAATTTAATTTTTGTGTTTTCAAATTATTTTTGAAGTTCCCAACTTATTTGTGACTGTATGTTTTATGTAGTTGTGATGTTTTCCCAATTAATTTATTTAAGATTTGCGATCACAAATCAATATTTGCTTGGCTCTCTATTAAATGTATTTTGTCAAACTGCCATTAAGTAAAACTGCCATTAAAAGGAAAGATGGACGACGCTCATTAATTCACTGAATATTAAAATAGTTTATTTAGACTCCATTTAATGTGCTGTACACATTAAAATGGTGTAACTTAACGAAATCTAATTTATTGTCAAGTGGGAGCTTCGACGCCGATCAGTCGGTTTCAATTGTTGGAGAGATCAAACGTACTTTAGTTCTCCTACATTTGTGGTGTTAACATTGACAACAGTTAAATGGGGAAGCATTTAATTGCACTGAACAGTTAGAAAAAGCGACAAATTTTTCGCATGACAGTTTACATTAGCATTACTCTGAGTTTCACGCTCCCAGTTGACGACGAAACAAAAGAGTTGGGAAAAGGAAGGACAAATGAGATAAAGCATGTGGTGTCCTTATGCAATAACAAACACATCACAAATATTAAAAAACAAAGTCCAAAAGAGAAGAGAGTGAGAGTAGAGGATTGATCCCCCACGAGCAGAGCCTCATCTCCTCCTTAAAATGGTAACTGGACTCAACCAGATTGAACAACGCTCCGTTCTAAAATAAGACCTTTATTTCTGTCACTTCTTCTTCCCCACACCCTCACACTTTAAATGAATCAAAAAGTTTTCCAATTTTACTCTTAATGACTTTAATTTAGCTTTTCATAATAGGCTATTTTTGCTAGGACCATCCACTAAATCTGTAACTTCTGTTGCCTCTATACCAGCAAATTTTTTTCCGAGCGGCGTCGAGTCTTTACAAAATAATTCTGACCATTATTTTACGTGCTAAATATTTTGACATAATGTAAATAAATCGTGACTGCATAAACTCGTTGACTAACAACGGAACAAATTATAATATGAAATAGACTACACAGACGAGAAGACATTTTGAAAAAAAAAATTCAGGTGGTAATGTCAAGGGAAGGGGAGAGTAGATCAAAAATCAATTGTGTCAATGTAAGCAAAGGTTAGGCTTATGAGTTATTCATGTCACTTGTCAATGGACATGTCGATCCCTCTGGACAAAAGATTTTTATTGACACTACACTACAGCCTCCCCTTCTCCGTTTGTGTAACATTTATTATTTTTTGTATGTCATTTCCTCACAAATATATGTATATACATTACATAGCGTGTGTGTCATTATTAGCTTCTTCACTTTGTATTGCAGGTGAAGAGTCCTTCTTTTTCTGTCGTATTGTACATGTGAGTCAATATGAGGGGAAAAACTTAGTGTATGATGTACACATTAAGTAATCTTGTGGTGTGGACTGGAGTGAGGAGGATAAGAGTGGTGGAATGTCAAGAAAAAATGAATGAATTTTTAAATAATTTTTGTCCCCATCATTTGTATAAATTTACACAAAAATCCTATTTCTGTGGATGACTTAATCTTCTTCAGAATGAGGTGCGGTCATCATTACATAATTTGTGATGAGACGCGGACCGGAAAATTGGAGTAATGACGATAGGAAGAGAGAATGATGAAGGAAATTCTGGGTAGACTTGTCGACTCTGGAGGCAATGTACTGTAACGAGTGTGTGTGGGATTTTTTGCAATAAATTCAATTTTTCTTATAATACACACTGCACTGGCAGTCAGAATAGGAGACAGAAAAAATAAGGACATTGTATTTCCTGGCCGTTGCCTCCTTTCCCATCCCACAAGAAAAGCAAAACATGCAAAGACGGAGGAGTAATTGACAAGTCCAGTCACATTTTTACCCCTCCGTCCTCCTCCTGATGAATTACCAGAAAGAATGAACGTCAGACACACGCTGGGGGGGGGGGGACATTGACGAGTAAAAATAATTAATGTAGAAATATTCACTGCAATTAACTCGGATTGTGGGTGGAATGGAATCACACAAATGCTCGTCATTTCCCCATTGTCTAGGGAAGGAAAAATGAGGAGATAATGTGGCTTTTCACTCTAATTACAATTACATTTGATTGTGCCCTGTTTGTGCAAAAATTGCACACTGTCATCATCATAAAGTGTCAGTGGCTTTATAAAGAACCGAGTGCACTCAAATTTGAGAATACTTTTGTGTGTGGTGCACTAGGACGAGACTATTACAATTAATTTTGTGTAAATTGTTCCGTTTTTTGAAAATCTCTTTTTGGAAATGCAATAAATCAGGGAGGAATCGAGCCGAAAAAATAAGGTAAATAATATTTTTCATTGTTGGACTTGGACGCCGCACTCCGTTTTTCACGACGTTTTGGTGTTTTAGAATTCAAAGGTTTTGTCCCGTACATTTTGTTTGATTTATAATTAATTAAAATTAACGATGATTTAATTTTCAAATTAACTATCAACACACACAGGTAGAGAAATGAGGCTCATAAAAAATTCCATCTCACACATTAAAGATCTCCATTGGTCGTCAGTTTTCCTTGCCCCCAACGTCTTGTCTCTCTTATTTACCTTTTGAGCATTCTCAGCTAACCAAACAGAGAGAGAGAGAGAGAAGTGTAAGATGAGGATAGTGATGAAATGTGTGTTCATATACCCTCCTCCACACACACACACCAGATAATAATATAATAATAGAAGTAATAAATAAGAGAGAAAAAGTTCCAACAAATCTCCTTCGTCATCTTCCCAGTCACTCCTAATTGGAGTTTCTTTATGAGATTAATTAGTGAGCCCTCACACTCAGGAGCGTGTGTGTGTCAAGGAGAGTTCCAGTCATTCCAAAAAATCTCTCATAGGATTATTTGGATTGTCGGATCAATTTGACATTTTAAAACAATTTTGAAAAGTGTGAATCCCAAAGGAATTGACTAAAAAGATTTTTTTCCCATTCTCAAAAAATTCACTGGAATCTTCCAAGTGACGACTCGACTCTGAGGAGGAATTATTATTATATTCCACTAATAATAATAATAATTGTGTGTGCGTGCGTAAGTTGTTCATATCTATATTTTTTTCTCTCGAGTCTTCCCAATCTGGTGGCCCTGCCGTCAGAATGTCTAAGAAATCAAAAATATTTTTTCCGTCTCTCTCTCTCTTCCTCTCTTCATCCTCAATAAATCAAATGAAATGAGTCAATTCATTTTTATAAGTATGGAAATTATTAGAGAGGAAGACTACAAGAGAGAGAGATATGGTCTCTCGTATTTACCCAACAAGTTCATGTCACTCCTTGTTGTCAATTGACAACTGTCAACTCTTATATCTGCCACCCAAAAAATTCAGATTAGCTCACTCACGCAACTGAGGCTGAAGGGAACAAACCTACGCAGTACATGTTCATCTATGAAGATGAAGGAAGAAGAGAAGAGTCTGTGACACTTTTTGTCCTTAATTCATTCCGTGTGGGTCGGTCTAGTTGGTCCAGGTCCCGTGCGCTTTGGCCTTTTCACGCACAATCTTCCAAGTACTTTTTTAGTACACTCTACTCTCTCCACTGGACTGTGTCATGTGTGCGTGGGTTTTTTGTAGTACAAAAATGTGTACTGGAAAAACGGGAGGATGGGGAGTGACACAGTCATACTGTATGTAGTATCAAAATGTCCACACAATATCATACATAAAGTAGAGAGAGAGAGAAGTGACCAAATTCTTTATTGATATCTCCCACGGTTCATTTACACTATTCTCGCTTGCCATGCGAAGAATATTATATATTTGTCACATTTCAACGCCAACACGCCATTAAGCCACTGTACATTACATGTTTATTTACTGTCTCTCTCTCTATTTCTCAAAAGATTATTTACAATCTTATGCCCTTTGCGCTTTTCATCCTCATCTTTTTACACAGTAGTAGTGTAACTGTAATGTGTGTGGAGTGTGTAGCTAATTATGATGAGGATGTTGCTATTAATTTTTGGTGCCATTTGTGATAAATTTTTTTGGGGATTTTTATTCACCATTTTTTTAAACTAGAGTTCGAGGAGAGAAGTTAAAAGGAAGGATCATTTGTGTAATTAATTGACCATTTTAATTTATATTAGGTGTGTTCATTTTATCCTATGCATATTGTACAGCTTCGACGCCACTGACCGAATTTTAATTCGTATTGGGGATGTCTGAAAGTTAGATCACTTCGTCTGCTCCATTTTTAAGACTCAATAATTAATTAAGTTGATTATTATTGAATGACGAAATCCGAAATTTCCGAAAAATGAACTCTGAACAGGTGACGCACGAACTCTCCCTCCCACTCTGTGAGCGTGTGTGTGGTCTGGTTGTGATTAAAAATATTTTCCAATTACGGAAATTACGCAATGATTCTTAGCACTGCTGTGTATTCCTTTAGTAGCATTTTGTATTTGTATTTGATACTCGAGAGTGAGAAGAAAATGAGCATAGTACAAGTGTAGGGAATTTACATATAAAATGATCTGGCATTGGTCCTTCAGAATGAGAAGAGAGATAAGAGAAGAGAGAAGGAGATTAAACATATTATTGTGTGTGTACAATATAGAATTGATGTGTGGGTGTCTGAACACACAAGGAGCTGAAAGATGAGTGAACTTTTATTCATATGAATGTGTGTGTGAGAGAGAGAGAGAGGAAGAGTGTGTGTGTGTGTTATTTTATGGGAATTACTGGATACATAGGGACAAAAAAACGATCTGGCTACATCAGACAGCTTGGCACCTCCAGTCCGTCGCAGCGTCTCTCCTCCCCTCCAAAGTCATCCTCTGCACGATAAATTCAATTAAATTCTAGAAACGCGTCTCAGTCTAATTTGAGCTGTTCACCTTATTAAACATTAAAAACTTCCAAACAAACAAACAGCCACACATTAGCCTATCAATCCTCCTTCCTACCAAACAAAGAGTCAATAAATATTTGTCCTCTCCCTCCACATTAAATAATTTTCAAGAGTGTTCATCCCAATTTCAATAAATCATTATTATCATTAGTCTTCGACTCACACACACACACAAGCGGTGGAGACTGTCCCTTAAGCACAATAACTTTCAATTTCAACTGCAGTCAAAATAAATTGTCCCAGGAAGAAAGGGAAAGGAAAGAGAAAGTGGAATAAAAAAAATCCCGTCTCTCTTTTCAGTCTTTCTCACAAAAAAGGGAACAAAAAGAGGGAATAAAAAGTGAAGCCCTTAAATAATTGAGGAAGAAACCTCTCTGAAAAAAAGATACAAATTTTTTTGTGCAATTCTCTACACTAAAAAAATGTAAGAAAATTTAGTAATAAACTAAAGAAAAATTGGATTTAGCAAAAAAATAATATTTACCTGAAAAAGGATTCACAAAGTCATAAGCTGAGTAGAGTTGTTGTCGTTAAAGTTAATTGTCCACATCGTAGTTAGTTTTGTTGACAAAGACAGCCATGTTGCAATAAATGAGACGATAAATGAGTGTGTCACAGAGCGGCGAAGGAGGGATTAAAGTGTTAAAAAATAATTCAATACAGTGGAATTTAATTCCGTCTTAGCTCAACGCCATCTTAAATATTTTTTTCCTTTTTGAGGTTCTTTAACAATTTAGTTGTATTTGTGTTGTAGCTTACTAATTAATTAATTATTAAGTGAATTTTTCTTTTGTACTTGCTAATTTTTAGATGTTGAGTGGGAGTGGACTAGTAAGCAGACTGAGTGTCCGAATGTCTAGTGGGGAACGATTGACCTGTCGTGTGTTCGTAAGTACCCTTCAAGTCCATTTATCCCTATTCAGACTAAGACAGTCACACTATACAAATAAGGGCTCAGTCCTTTCAATTAGTCCCAATTATTTTGCACCACTCGAAATTTCTTCTTATTAGAATTTAAAATTCCAAGGACCAGTAAAAGGCTTTTCTTAAAGAATTTTTCTCCCAAATCACTCAATTTAAATTTTAACCTTGTCTCTCTCTCTTCACAAGATTTACTTCAAGTGTTTTTCCACTTGAAAAATACAAGTATATTAATTTAAAATTAATTAGTCCACGTGTAGGAGACTCACATTAATAGGCTTATCACTTTAAGGGGGTGCGGCCATAATAGGATTTAAAATATGAACTTTCTCTTACTTTCCCTCATGAAAGTTTAAAATAGGCGAAGGACCCTTCATACAAAAGATGAAAAGCCAATTAATTGTAATGATCGTTAATTTGTTTGGCGTAGGCGCTGGTCCTGATCCTGGCCATTGTGGGATGTAGTACGACGTCAGTGGAGAGTTTTGTTGTGGGTAGTCGGCCACTGAGTAAAAGATCCTTCTTTGACATTCAGTGTAAGGGTGTCTATGATAAAGGGATCTTTGCCAAATTGGACCGCGTCTGTGATGACTGCTATAACCTCTACCGTGAACCTCAACTCCATGCCCTTTGCAGGTAAAATTTATTTCTAATTCCCATATCCACAATAAAAATCCTGTGGTCAATTCCTTGACACACACACACTCATCTCTTCACATAAAGTACAATGCTATACGCTCTACTCTTTTTGCTTAAATTTCGGAATTAATTATACAGTCTGTATAAATTGATGGGTGAGTACAAAGGCGTCATTAAATTAAGGACTATTTTACACACCATACTCCACATCACATGACATTTCTATTTTGCTACGTGACAGCTTTCCGATTAATTACAGGGGCATTTTGTCTGTGTTTGTTTTGTCTGCATCAAAAGAGGGTTTTTTACATTGTTTTCTCTTGTACTTCCTTCCGGGGAAATATCATCGCGGATACAGCATCCGCCCTTTGATGTGTGTGCGTGTGTAGAGGAACTCACAAAAAGACAATAGTTTAAATGTTGGTTTTGAGGTGCGTCTCAATGGGGATTTAATTAAGATTGTCCTTAAGTAAGCAACAGTTGTTTTCCCCCCATTTTTGAATGTGTGATGTCTGTGCTCCACTAAATTAATCGGGCGGAGATGACTAGTCAAAAAGAACTCCAATACTCTCAAGCACCAATCATCGATTTTACAGCCAGTCGGCGTAGAAGCTGTACAAAAATTATCATTAATTTTCCCCTTTTTTTCCTACTCAATAAGGAGGCGGAGGATCAACCGTATTAATTTCTTGGTATTATTAGTATTGGGAGGGAGTGATGAATGGGTGGAGAGGAGAGACGAATGATTTAATTACTCCCAAGATTAATTTTCCTCCAATTTTTAATTAAGGTAATTAACGAGACTAGTAATGCATGGGTACTTGGGGACGCTTTCCATAAACTTTTACCTACTGACCTTGTCTGTGTGTGTGTGTGTGTGTTGAAGCCAGATCACGGCAACAGAAAATGGCAATAGCTACAGCATTACGATGAGGGCATGTTGAACAAATAAGTGTGGAACATGTTAGGCAATTCCCGGGGAAACAGAATATTGCGAGTCGGGGAGCTCGTAAAAAAAATCTTATCTTGGACACTTCTGATAGGATTTCATTGGAGAAATGTAAGCCGACATCCTGCATCCAAGCAGATTGCATACAGACACAAGTGCATGCAACCAATTAGCTAATTGATTTTTTGTGAAAAATATCTGGAGAAATTAAAATTTTTGGAATTCTGTAAAGAACAAGAAAGACAAGGGATTTTGTTTTTTAATTTCCGCCCGATCATTTCAAAGGACAAATCTCCGAGAATTTTGTCGGCCTGCTTAGATAGTTAAATGTAATTTACAAGTTAAATTTAGAAAATTACATTCCAAGGATTTTAATTTCCATAATTTAATTGTTTAATCAAAATTAGCATGCGACTGTGTGGGCCCGAATCCTGGGTTTAAAATAATATCAGAGAAATTTAAATTCAATCATCCAGATTCGGAGAAACCTTTAAAAATTATAATTTAATTGTTCAACATACATTTAAAATAATTTGGGAAAATTTTCTGTTAATTAGCATGCTTCTTTTTACTGCCTAATGGAACCGTTTTCTTTCCCGACAAATACCCGCCTCTCTTTGACGCTTTCGCCACCCGTGTGTGTGTACCATTTTGCATGACCTTTTTCTCTTCAATTCAGAATACATACTTGAATTTTAATTTTGTACTTTTGTCCTCATGATTGATGTTGTAAATATGTGTGTGAATTTCCAGTCAGAAATGTTTTTCGACATCCTTCTTTGTGGGTTGCTTGGATGCCCTGACACTCAATGAGGAGGAGAAGGAGTACCAACAACTCATTCTAGCAATTAATGCTGGGAACCCAATCGACAAATGAAACCACAACAACAACACTCACTCACTCAGTCACAGCTAAATACAATAAACTACATCTAATTATTTAATATACAATCACAATCACAACAACAAACAACAACAAAAACCATTTGTCCAAAACAACAACAACAACAACGACCAGAAGATGAAATACACAAAAAGAAGAGGAGGAATTTTAGAATCATGATTTCCAGCTTCATCTTTTATTTTGTACAACAATAATACATTTTATCCCAATGATCCTCCAAATACCATATTGTACACAATCCCCTCGCCAATTTATGGAGTATGCAATTATTCTGCCTGTGGAATTGCATCCTCACAAATATAACGACAGCGTCAACACAACCAAAGGGAAAATTGCATGAGGGGAAAAGTGAAAGTAAAAAAATACTTTCACTCCACAAACACAAAATACACAGTCCAGAGTCAAAAACTTTCACCCTGGGGTCACTCGATCAGGGACAACAAGAACACAGATCGCAAAAACAGAAAACATTCGCACTCATCCCAAGGAAAATACAAAAGTAGGTAACAGAATTTACACACAGTTAACAGACAAATGAGAAAAACAAATTTCCACTACATTTTTTCTACATTTTGAATGTAAATTTGTGATTTGTCGCGTCGTATTTGTTCTTGGTTGGATAAAATTTGGGAGAAAATATTAAATTTGTGATAAATGGAATTTTACAGATCGAATTGTTTTGGGTCGACGTACTTCAAGGGCTGTCTGGATGCTCTTCTCTTGAACGAGGAGGAAGGGAAGTATGACGAGATGATCGAGATTCTGGGGAAGAAATAAATTTTAATTATCCAAACTAATACTAATTAGTCCGACTGTTTGTTTTTGAGTGGGGTCATCCATCATCCATCTTAAAAAGTCCTCTCCCTGGACTTGACCCTCATGAATTGATCATCATTACCGTTTTAAGTATTAATGACAACAATTGTAATTATAATTGTAGGAAATAGAGAGTAACCAAAGTTGCCAATTTGACTAGGACACAATTCCCTCCTCCCATCTCTCTTATTTTTCTAATTTATTGTCTAATTTATTTTTTCTCTCCGCTGACCCGTCCGCCATATTTTTTTTCTGCGTTTTCGTTTTTTAGGATCGACAAAGATAGCAAAGGGAAAATATTTACTGCCACTTTTATAGTGGCCAATCCAACAAAATGATAGTATTAATCACAATTTAATGTTTTAACTCCTTTTTTGTCTACATTATTATTTAGTTAGTGTGTTTCTTTCTTAATTTTTTTGTGAAGACCTCTGATCAGTTTGTGTGCAAGTGTGTGAATAATTTGCCCTGTAAATTTTAGAATTTTATCTCAGAGGGTGATTTTTGCATAGCCTTTATATTTTTCCTGAATGTCGTCTGACAGTCCACAAGTTGAGAGTCTGAATGTGTGAATTTTTAGACATTTAGCGAAGAGAGGCACAAAAATATATTTATTCTTGCAGAGAGTCCAGTTTTTGAATCGCCGTTATTATTATTATAGCTAGTTTTAGAGAGGAAGAAAAATTAAAACTTTAGAAGAATATTTTGACGGAATATTCTTAAAAAAACATTGACCTGTAGTCCATGTACCTGTAGCATTCAGAAAATTAAATAAAAATCAAATTGTGTGACAGAACCTCCGAGTTGATTGCAAATCTTCAACTCAATTTATTAATTTCATTCTACATTAAACATTGCACAAATTATTCAGATTCCTATTATTTTGTGCAGATCGTGTATTTTTGTTAGAACCCGGGATTTCATGGTTTTTTGTCTGACCGACTCTTCACAATTTTGACTTCTGACGGTTCTTCCAGTTCCTCATCCATCATTTTGACCTTTTTGGCTGCCTGTTTCTTGGCTCTCTTGGCTGCCCTCTCCAATTTCCTGGCCTTGTAGATTTTCTGAAATGAGAAGGAACAATTTTGGAATGATTGTAGTCACTAAATAATATTTTAGTGTGTGATTGAAAGTGTGTACGGAGCAGTGGGCGAGGACGATGAAGAATCCGTAGGTCCAGAAAATAAGGTAGAGACCGTAGATGACTGCCGGTGCCTGTTCAAATCTCACCATGTCAACATTTCAATTGTCTCATCAAAAATAAAAAATAAAATGAAAGTAGATCCTCTTACCACGTTCGTCGTGATGTTGATCTGGGGAAAATCAAGTCAATTAAATATGAAATTGAAATTGAGAATTTTATAAATGGAGGCCTCACGTGTTTGATGTCGGGGAACATAATGATGCAGGTGTAGATGACCCCACCGATGGAGGAGGTCATGAGGACGATGGTGGCCACGAGCCAAGGGATGTACCACAACGGATGAACCTACACACACACAAAGAACTCTAGTTAATTCTCCAGTTAATCGCAATCTACTATGTACAAATGATCGAAAAGTTTTGAGCCACCGTCTTCTTGATGAGGGAAAATATGACCCCGAATCCCAGGAACATATATCCTCCCGAAACACCCACGAAACTCCACGCTACAATCCTCCATACTGTAATCAACAATGTCACAGGTCATTCTCATGTCAATCGTGTAAAATTATCTAGTAAATGTACTCACCGTCTTTACGATCATCAGCAAATTTGTCGGTTTCTGTAACATTCGAAGTGTCGTCCTTGACAAAGTATCTGTACAGTTGATTTGACAGTGTCTTTTTCGACCACGCGACCATCGTACCCGGGAAAATGTAGAGTGCCAGGATGGGGACCAACAGGAAAGAGCAGAGCGTCGTCAACTATCAAACCACCCATTAATTTTCCATTAAATGAAGTCTCAGAGAATTAATTTAAAATAAATTTTTTACCTGGAGGAGAACGATAATGACGGCGGCTCCCTCCCTCAGAGTACACAACCCACAAAAATTCTGGGGTAGTCGACAGCAATTCCCCATTTTCTGTTTCAACAAATTGGTCATCACAGAATTGGTCACTGAAAAGTCTCACTCCCAACAACAACAATGAAATCTCCTCTACAATTATCTACACAGTTTACAAATGAAACGTTACTGTCCAATAAAGGTCACACCTTCCTCAGTTCACTGCGTGTGGGACAGTTTAATCTGACCCTCCGTGGTCTCATCTCCACTGACGCCTTCCCGAGAATCGTCCAAGGCCGAATTCACTCCGTTCTCTGTTTAATGTTGTCCATTTCTGTTTGCCCTATCTCAGGCTGACTTCAGAACACGAGCCGTCCTCTTTCTCAATCCCATTAATTTCCATTCTCCCCTCCACACACACACCATGGAATGCCAAGAAGAGGCAGGTCGAGTCATCAAAAATTCAGATTCGAGACATGCAAACTCAGAAAAATGAAAAGAAATCCAAAGCTCCGTTCAATGATCGATAAAATTGTCACTTTATTCATTGGCAAAACACAGCTACTTCGTGATAACAAATTAAATTTGAATCGATCAATGTATTTAATACATTGTATTGAATGGTTAGACGTTCCATACGTATGCATTTTATTGTGTGTGCTAGACAGTATGACGCAATATCAGTTTTTAAATTACAAATTAATAATGAAAATGAAATTTGCCGAGCCTTGAATAGAACTAATGCCACTTGTTTGACATATTTGGATTCTTGATTTACTTGAATCAAAAACTCGCAGCTTTCTTGTCTGACTTGTTGGACGTAGAGTAAAGTACCTAGCTTTAGTATAAATTGAAAAATATGTAGGAGAACTTTGACGCCGATTACTATATATCTCGATTGAGGATAATCCTCAAAGAACGAAGACGATCACGATGGTTTGTAGTTTGTAGGGTTTCAGATTGAATGAGAATGAAATTATGAGATTCTTCGAAATTTCTATAAAGAAGCACGCCAGAGTGTAAATGCATTGCAGAAAATTTGATTTATTCATGTTTTTTGTACATTTGCACAATTTCATGAATTTTCTTTTCAATTTGAAATACAAATGTTAAATATACAAAATTCTTCTCAACAGCATTCAAGTT
>WJFB01002646.1:0-17676 GCA_009870185.1 Pygmarrhopalites habei
AATATGCTTATTTTAGCGGTTGCAGATGCCCATGCATGCGAATACTGCATGATACACAGAGTAGGTTATTGCAAATATTTATACAATTACACACACCACACACTCCTAAAATGCACTAGGTCCCGACTTTGCCAATTCTAATGCTCACGTTCCATTGCACGTTACATAATACATATAAGAACACGTAGGATTCCCATGTTGAATTCTACACTGTGTTTTTATATAGCATCAAGATGATCCCCCACAAGAGTATAAAAATTGCCCACTAATGTTTTCCTTGTGCACACGGCTTTGTACGGTAAGTTAAAGTAAGTAGGTAGATGAACACACTCACATCGCCTGATACTCAATATTCCGCCCCTTGAGAATTCATATTAATATTATCATTATATTGTACTGAAGGTGAGAAGCTTGTTATAAAATTATAATAACTAATTTTTTTTTGAGTTGTACAAGGCTTAGTGCACCTCCACTGGACAATAGGTAAAAGGAATAAAGGATAGGAGGATGTACATAAGAACTGCATTATCAGCTGATGGAAACGTGGATTGTGCTCACACGAGTCACTAGCACACGATGAATACTAAAAAAACAAATTTATTTCATGTACTGCTGGGAGTGTGTCTCTCTTCACATCACGCTCCTATTCGCTGATCCACACTTTTTCCTGGTTCTTTTGTAAAGATGACGTAAGGGTGGTCATAACTCGTACTATCTAAAAACGATTAGAGTTCATGGCTAGTTTGTACTCTTGAGTACATTTCTGGAGAGGAGAGTGGACAATAACAAGAGCCAACATCCTTATATAAAAGGGAATCCCTCAGCTTAGTAAAGTGCAAACCTTTGCAGAATCTTATCATGATTGACACACACCATTTTCTAGTTTCTGATAAATGATAATTTAAGTACGAAAACAAAGATTAGATTTAAGTAGTACGTGTCACATTGAATACTTTTTTTAAAAAAAAATGTTTAATAATTAGGGAATATTGCGACATAGATTTCCATTAAATATTATGCGATTATGAAAATGGTACATACATTCTAAGAAAAAAATATCGAAAGTAAATGAACCTCAACACACACAAGTTGTCTATACTTGTTCTCTTGGTCATCGGGTCGTTACAGGAATGTCCTTGAAAAAAAAGCAAAACAACAACATTAAAAATGGTCATCTTGGCAGTGAAGACTTCACTAATCCTTAATCCCAATGTAAACACGAGTAGTGCAACATTGTGGACTGTGACTACCTATCTTTAGATCGAATGTAATTCATTCTAATTCTCATGTAGTGGATTTATGAATGCAAAACGAAAATTCTAACCCTAATTCTTACCCTCCCACAATTTGGACATTCAACACATTTTCTTATATTGTCCACTGCCTCGTTCACAAAAAGCTCGTAAAGACATTTACCATGGAAAAGTGACCCGCAAGAACAAGTGGATTCAGGTCCTTCCCCTTCCAATTCATACATGTAACAAATTGTACATTTGACCTCATCCTCGGAAACCACTTCAGTACCCTTGGTAGGTAATGTCATCTCTAAAACAAACTCGATATTCTCCATCACGCTGCGGCTTTCTGACCAGGACTACATTTGAAACGAGATAAATTAAGTATCATCATTATGGAATTCATACGTACTTAGTACTTAGTAAATGTATTAACATGTATGAACTTTATTATAGTAGTTCCTTACCCTACAATTTTTATTAACAGTATCATCAAAAGACTCTGTCTTCTTTTCTGGTCCAAAAAATTGGAAAGTAGGAAATCCTTTTGGATTCAACGGGTCGAATAACATATGCAAAATAACCTTGTCACCCATCAGAATTCGACGGTAGGTATGTGACCGATTTGGTTTAAAGGGGTCGAGAACTAGTATCGAAAAAAATTACAACCATTGTTAATGATCATTACATTGTACATGGGTAAATTAAAATTACAATAACAAACTAGACAATTTTTTAGTAGGCAAAACTCACGTTGACAACTTTCATCAATTTTATCCATTTCAGTCCAGAATTTATCGTACTTATCAAGATTCTTCTTGAATATGTCAACAGACTCCAAAATATTCTACACACAAAAGCATAAACGTAGAATACAACACCCTGTACTAGCATAAAACGTCTATAGGTAAGTTTCAAATATTATTTACTTATATATAAATGAATAAGTATTCAAAGTATTACATTTGGCCAAACTATAGGTTCAGTTGGCGGAACGGGTAGATCAAAAACAACTTTTAAACCTTTTCTAGGATACATGTGGGTGATATAAAACTTTATGACATGACTTCTTCCACTTGGATCGAGCTGACTAATGTGTACTTCCTTCAAATCTTTTGATAGGTATGGAACCTGCATTTAAAGAATTGCAAGTAGTTATATTTTCCACAATTACATCAAAGAAATTGTATGCAACCATGAGAATATTGCAGCTTACATTATCAAATCCAATTTTCTGTAATTCATTCATGATACAGGAATATATTTGTGGGTCCCAAACTTGAATTGACGTGTCCACTTTCGATTCAATTGATTTTTCCATCTTAAAAAATTTCAATAAGTAACAATTACATTGACAGTTATAATGAAGAGAATAAAAATACAATGTGTACTTACCAAATCTTGAAAAGAGTTTAGAAACTCCAATAATTTTACATCGGATCTAAGATTCTAATAATAAAACAAAATATTATAGATTATAAAGGCTCTTTCTTTATAACGAAATCATTCTCGTACTTAGACTAAGTTAGACGAATGAAAATAACCTTCATCACTTGGTTTTTCATGCCTGCACCCTGAATTAACTCCAGAGTGTCTTCGTCCCCTTCTAGAACGGCAGATTTTATTGAAGGATAATTTGGAACTCTTAACACCAGCCTAATCAAAGTATTCTGAAATCAACAAACCAACAAAATTATTTGCTAAACAAATCATACCGAATCAAAAAGTATTTAATTTGCTTACATTCGCCTTAAGAAATCCAGTCCAGTACGTCATGTCATTCCATTGTGTCATGAGTGGAAATTTTGTAAAAATGTCCTGCTCCATGCTTGGAATGTTAGATATATGAGTTAACTATTTCAGAATGTGTTTTTTGTCTTCTCAAAATTTTTGGGGAATAATTTTTTGTTTTCGTCTCAAAAAAATTCAAATAGGCAAGGACGTCTGACGTGGTTAAAATGTCCTTCCATAGGGGAAATTTGATGAGGAGAAAAAATTCATTCATGAAAAATGAAAAACAAAGGAATTAATCTTCAAAAATACAACTGATTAACTGAGCTTTGGCATAATTGGTTCGTTTTTATTTACTCGTTCATCTTTTGATTGGGAACCAAACTGAGATGGACAACAAATATTCATACTTTGATAATTTAAAAATATTTTCATAATATTTATTGTGTAATGGTGCTACTGAATATCATATACATGATGGAATATATATAGTAGATATTTTACAGAATCTGTAATACAAGTGTCCAGTTTAAATTTTATCTACTAGTCAATTAAGTATACATAATATGTCATATGTAAGTGTGTGTACATATATCGGTCATTACAATGATTACAGATTTTTGAAAAAACTGAAAGTGTACTGTACTGTAAAACTTCTACTGGGTCTCATGAGTAAATATACTTTTCCATAGTTATATATTTATATTTAAAGGCATAAAGGGGACTATCAAGTAAATTACTTAATATCTATCAATTAATAATTGATCAGTGCATTTCTTTGTACCAGGGGCCACATGGTAATTTTTCCAATCTTAACTTTGCCCTCCGCCCTGCTCCTCTTCATTCATTCCCTCGCATGCATTTTACATTATGTAAATTACATAACACTCTTACTTATACACTGGATAATGATTATACGACTATACTAGTAGAAACCAGCGATGAACTTAAGGATTATATAACAAAATTTCCATACATATATTTTTATATTTCATACAATATATTATTACTATGCAAGATGGATTCACTCAGTTCAATTCTATCCAACTGTTTATCATCTGATTCGAGTGTACCTAAATACATTGACAGATTGATATCTAGTAAATAAGTAAACTTTTCACACAACACACATCAACTGTACATATCATAGTATTCCTGTCCATTTTGCAATTTTTTTGATTATACTTTAGTAACTCTTTAAAAGTTACTTTTAACATATATTTATATATTATATAGTCTCAAAAAGGAATAACTTTTCACATTTCCAAAAAAAATTCACTAATAATGGCAACAAATAATATCAACAACAAACTCGACCATGCTTGAAGAAGGTATACAAAGGATATACAACAATAGGTTAATTTGACTCTGTCTTAAGTAAATTAAGTAAACTGTGATGTATATATTATAGGTTATGACTTGTTTGCATTATACATTCAATATAATACTTAATTAATAACATCCTTATTCTAGTTAGTTATTCATAATTTAAAATTACTGTCCCATGGCTGATAATAGTAGTTTTTGATTTTTCATCTATCTTAATTTAATAGTTATTATTATTTTGTTAGTAATTTTTAAGTCTCTCTCTCCTTCTTGACTTTCGAGTGATCATCCGATGATCCAATTATCGGTGAGCCTATGATAGTAGCGATTTCATTTTGCATGAATGCCTGAAAAAATGATGAATTAAAAAAATCATTTGCATTGTCAAATCAAATATTAAGTAAAAGTGGAAACTTACTGTTATTTTATATTTAGTGTACAATTTGAAATACAAAGAATAAAAATCTACCCAGGGAACAGTCGAATTTCGGTCCTGAAAATAAGAAAATAAGGGTACAATGAGCAAATACTATACTTAATTTAGTAACAAAGTATGAGTTGAGCAGGTAAAAGATTGAATCGTAAGTATTTACTGTGTACGATTCATGAAAAATGTGTACGTGTATGTGTATAACTTGGGTAAAATGAATACGATTTTTTTGTGACATACCACACTGTTGCCAGCCAAAGGACATTTTTCTCCACTGGGACAGTACACCTGAGAAACACACATGTGGGCATTAATATTGAAATTTTAATTATAGTTAGGTACATTTGCATGATATAGCAAGATTTCAGATTTGACAGACAGTCAAGTGGAAGGGTTGGAGGTGGCTATCATACTGTTTATTTGAGAGAAATTGAATAAAATATGAGAATTGACTTTTGTACTTGTGTGTCTGTGAGTAAATACGTACTCGTACGTTGAAAGTCCTTACGCACACACACACAGGTACGAAATAGTACGAATGAGTATGGGTATATATATATATATATACCTCTGAACCAGCACCCTGTCGTTTAATTGACTGCCGACTGCAGGGGAAGCAAAATTTGTGGTTGCTGACTGATGGGCACTGCACGAAATGGGTGTCCTCCAATCTTTCTTGGCATAAGGTGCATTTCAGGGCATTTGCAGCAGATTCACTTTCCGAAGGTGGAGTGCTACCGTTGCCATTGCCATGACGAGAAGACGAACCGGATGGCCGACGGCTTACTGGAAAGAGGAGAGAGAAAGAAATGAAACAGAGTTGCCATAAACACTACTACACACACAATTCTCTTTCTTTCCCTTTGAATACTTAGCACGTCATGATATCAACGGTAGAATTAAAACGTATAATTACATTCCATTCTACTGTCAAAAGTATTACCATCATATATACTTAATTCACGCAATCCTAAATAATACTGCTAATAATAATAACACGGTATATATATCATTCTCATTCTATACCCTATTTTACATATTGTAAGTACAATATAATACCATTTGTCGTGGTGATGGATCCTTGGTTGACATATAGCGTTGAAGTATCAAAAGAGGCTGTTCTTACAGGTTTAGCATCTTTGGCCACAGTTAAACTTGCTTCAGCAGGAAGACTATCACTGGAAATGAGAGGAACAAATATTAATGACCAAGTTTTTGAAAAATCATTAAAATCTATAGTATAGTATTTGTGGTTATATGAAAAGGATTGCGTGTTGACACTCACCCACGAGATAATGGTGGTCGCCCACCCGGTGCTTCCGAATCCAGGACAATTCTCTTTGCCTCACTCGCACCTCCATTTACACTGACATCCGTGTCCTCCTCGGACAGACGTTTCAAACCTAGAGTAATCGGAGTTGAGGGTATTGAATTAGGACGACTATGAGAAGACGAGGAAGAAGAAGAAGAGGTAGAAGATTGTTGTTGTTGAGTTTGGGGTGGTTGTTGACCTGTTGGTGGGGGTGGTGGTGGTGGTTGTTGTGACTGTTGTGATTGATGAACTTGTTGTTGAGGAATAACTGCCATCAAACCTGCTCCCGCCCTCATTGGTTGAAATAGTAATTGCGAACTTCCTGCTGCTAAATCAGAACAGAGAAAAACAGAGGAAAAAAAATTAAAGCAAGTGTCAATTTAGTACAATACAATAAATTATACACATGGATGGTTTTCCCTAAAAGCCAAAAGATTATACAGCTGCAATGCGAATTGCGTGTCTGTTCCCTAAATTTGATTTGACGCTTGACCTTGTCTCTTGACACTCCATGCTGTGTCGTTAAGACCAAAACTTTAATCACCCCCTACTATAAAAATGTGATATCAAGTATCAAGTTTAAAAGTTTCACCATCATAATAAATAAATGGCAACTCTCTCTCTCTGCACTATAGTCCTGGGTTTTTAGAAGTAATATTTTAATATACCTACACATAGTCACCTTCATGTCCATGTGGACTCATATATTTCATTGTGATTGGTTTTTGACTCTTAGACTTTTTGTCGTGTCGAAGGAAGGTGAAGAAATTTCAGGTAATGAAGCAAAGAAAAAGACTGGAGGAAAAGTATTTAACGACAGTTTGCCATACAATTAGTATATTTTAAGGGAAAGAGGAAGAGAGAGAGAAAAAGTTGTCCAGACAGTATATATATTCTATATCATCATCACAATCTTCGTACAATAAATGTCTGTCGTTGTTCACCTCTCTCCCATTCCATCAAGAATCCACATTGTACACACACACGTACACACATTCTCATGAGGCTCATTGGATGTAGATGTAAGTAAGTATATTGCATGATTCTTTGCTATTTTGCTGTTTTTTTCTTTCTCTGTCTCTCATTGAACATGGAATCGAACTGTGTGTGTGTAGGGGGGAAAAAGCTATAGATCCGAGGAGGTTAAGCTGAGGGAGGCATGCAAGGCAATGCAATGCAATATCACAATAATGCAATGACCATTGAGCCACGGGCCATGTAGCCAAAAGGATCGGTCGGTTCTGCGTTTGCAATATGCTGGCATGTCACGAGACTTTTATTCTTTCTTTCTCTCTTTCTAGTATTTTTGTACTCCTCTCAGTCACTCATTCTCTCTTCAAAATATTCCCTCTCCCTTCTCTCACATATAATATTGGGTAGTGTTGTAGTAGTAGTAGTAAATCATTTCTTGTCCATAACTTGTCATCTGTCATGCAATGGTTGCATGCAATCATCATCTTATGCTCACCTTAACGTTCACGTTAGTCACGTTATTTTATTTGACAGGTTTTTTCTCTTTCTTTCTTTCTCTCTACATTCTACACATCTATGTAGTCCCTCTCTCCGTGTTTTGTCTCTCACTCACTCACTCTCTGACTATACAATATTATACCATCTTCAAAGTTCCTCTGACTGAGAGCTCACGCCAAGTAGAAATATAAATCGGAATGAGAACATGGCATGGATGGAACAACTTTCCATCCACATCAAATATCAATGACTGCTGCAGTGTAAGAGAGAGGGTCACAATTGGTGTACATGTAGTATGTGTATGTGTTACCGAATACATTTTTTGTGTGTGTACATGTTAGAATAACACACACACGCATTATACGTGTATATATACACAAACACGGACACACAACGGATAGACCCTAAAATAACAGAGTAGTTACTAAATTCCAAATTGCATGACATGCGTGACAACGTGTAAAAACTAACTACCTTCGTAAACGTGTGTATATATACACACTGAAAAAAACAAAAGACATTCATCCTCTTATGCAGAGAGAGTGTGTGTGTGTGTGTACACGTACAATGTTGAAGAGGGCAAATGCTAAATCCCTTAATAGTAAGTTTCCCGTAAACTGTAAACGTACAATTTTTCCCCTCAAAAATTCTCTCTCTCTCTCTCTCTCTCTCTCTCTCTCTCTCTCTCTCTCTCTCTCTTCATGATATCTTTTCTCTCATCTTTTAGCCTGTACCTTTTTCCCTCTTTATCACATTAATTCCATTTATTTATCATGTCATTCCCATATTCAACACACACACATGGAACAGAGGGAAAGACACAGAGAAGAGTCAGCTCTTTCTCTTTAGTAAGGTAAGTATTAATAGAGAGATAGGTTTGAAGAAGAGAAGGAGGTGGTGGTGGGGGAGGAGGTTGAGAGGTTGGATGGGGATGGAATTGAATTTACTAGTTTTTATAAATGAAACTGGAAACGTTTAGGGATGGATTCCTTCTTCATCATAATAATAATATTACTAGTGCATATTTGTTAGTATGAAATTCTAATTTAAATTCAGATTAACGTTATCTACACACCAGGAGGAGGACACAGAGTGTGTATTATCGTGAATGAGAAGGACTGGATAAGAGATAAATCTTTTGCATATACAGTGTATATATATTATAGCTGTTATAAAATCAGCATTCAAATACTTCACATGATTGGCCCAACACACACACACTCGCATTCAGTGACAGCAGAGAGAAGCTTAAAAATCATAAATGGCAAGAGAGTTGGTTAAACTAGTAAAATTGTTATCAGGATACTTTAAGAGGAAGAGGAGGAGACAGCAAAAGAGGAGTGAGAGAGATAGTGATTGTGCTAGTCTGTCAATATTGAATAAAGCTGAATCCAGAGCTAAAGTTAAAGCTAATATGAGAAGCATCTGCTCTTTGTATATTTTTAATTTGTCCATATCCATCCATGTTGTATAACTTTGAACCTTATCTATATTTATTGTAATGTGTGTGTGTGTTCATATAGTATATTTATCCCATCCCTCCGTGTGTCATCGTGTGTATTTACGACGACAACCATGATGATGACAGGGACGACGACGTGATTAGTATATCAGTAGGGCAAAATACTAGTCAGATGAGAGAGAGAGAGAGAAGAGCAAATGGTTTTCGTCGTCGTCTTCGTCATATCTATCTGTACAAAAATACAAAACTCTACTACTACAGGGGAGGAGGATGAGGAAAAGTTTCAAACAGAGATAGAAAGAGAGGAGAATTTAAAATACTTTAAATACCTAACACAACTAAACCTAAAACTGTCCTCACACACACACACTATAGTAAATCACAGACACTGAAAATTGAAATATCTCCTACTAAATCACTATCGTCCAAGTGATGACACTTTGATTGATACACACATACACATGAAATACAATACTTTTTTGAAAAACTTTTTTTTACTCACTGGTTGTCGGTGGTAAATTATGATGAGAAGTTGACACGGAAGTAATTGCCGGTGGAATGTTGATTGCGATGCTTGATCCTCCTCCTCGATGTCCATGATGAGAATGAGAATGTGTCATGGGATGGACAGGGGGGGTATGATGAGGGGGAGGAGGTAAGTGAAAAATCCCACCATTTTTGTGGGCTGCCCGTCCTCCTGGACTTGGCGATGCAGAGGAATCCGGGTACGCCGAATGATGAGCTCTCTTCATATTTCTTGCAGTTTCCAACACCTAAATAAATAAATAAATAAATGATTTTTCATTTCAAATCTATCAAGTTAAATAATATTTCAAAAAGAAAATATAATCTTTCGTACATTGTAACAACAAGCAAATCTTAGAAACTTAAATTTGACGGATCAAAGTATTATTATTATGACAGCAAAATAAATAGGAAAAGAAAAGTGTTAATTAAAATACATTTTTAAAAATCAAATTGTTCAAAACTTACATTCTCTATCCTGTCTGCTCCCTCGTAGTTGACACAACCCCGACAAACCGGTTCACTAAAATCATGTAACATGGCCCATGGCATCCGAGGTAGATCTGGAAAAAAACAAAAATATGCGAATAAAAATGGTAAATTTAGGGAGGACAATTAATAAATAGTTGAAAGAGATGAAAACTCACCGCACAAGTAACAATGTTGTCTCTTTCCCATAGACATGATGTACCACGAATGTTATCTCGGCCACTGTGCGTGTCTAACTAAACTCGCGAGTCGTTTGGAGCAAGAGTGAACGAGAGAGAGAAACTCCCACATGGGAAAATACAGTCAAACCTGCGTCTCACGGACTAGGGCCGTCATTTATCCACCAAAATCATATTTTTGCATGTCAACATACACAATTCTGTCCAAAATCAGTTACAACTTGTTCACTGTACATATTTCGGACACACACCTTTTATAGGAAAAGAAATCACTTGCCACTGAACCAATTTTCAGTGTATTTATCCATATTAGTTGAACAAATATTTTAATCAAATTGAAATGTATTTCAAATTGTAAAGTATTGACGCACACACACAAACAGACAGTATTATTAAAACATGAATTTAAAAAATCAGTGTAAAGCAAGAGCGCATCGTCATTTCTGTATGACGATGACTACTTATGTATATTTACCCCCAGAACATACTATGTATTTATTCTAGAGTGTCAACATAAAAATTTGTAGTAAGTATTTTAATGAGGGGGAAAATATAGGTAGTAGTAGTAGTGGTAGTAGTAAATAGTTGACTAGACGATGAGGATGATGACGAGATGAGGGAAACTTGCTATATGCATCCACTATCTATTTAAGTAATGTAGTTGTTTTGAAAAAAAAACCGCATTAGAATATCTACTGAGTACTACGTCACTGGCTGTACAATTTACAATCCATATCGCATATGCCATCCACACTCACTCACTCACACACAACACAATCATAATGTAACAAGTTAAACACCTTTGCCAAGTTTCACTTGTGTCAGCTTAGTTGTTTAATAAGATTTAACTAAAGCAAGGGAGACACACAAAAAACAGACAACACAACAGTAGCACACACACACACACACACACAAAAGTGTAGCATCATCATCAGTGGTAATATACGGAAGATGGAGATGAAGGGAGGCAAGAAGAAATAAATTTTATGCTAACTCAGAGAGAGAAAAGTTATTTTAACATGCAGGATGAGGTGCCTCAATGCCAAACTGTAATTTGTCAATTGAAATGCGCTAAACAGCTCACCTACCCACCAAACACTATAAAAGATAACACGATGAATTTATGCAGGAACAGATTTTTCTATCTTTAACTTATTATTCAAATTTAAACACATACACACTCACTCTCATATTTATACATTTTCTCCCCACTCAACTCTGTACTCGATAGAGAGAGGGAGAGAGTGGCTGTGGCTACACATGCATACACACACCATTAAACACTAACCTTATTTTTTATATTAATATCAATTACTATTTTTGTTTGTCTTTTTCACTCAGACACAGACACGAAGTCACGTTGATCATTTCCCCCTTCTCCTCCTCCTGTGTGTGTGTGTGTACGTGTCCGTGTGTGTCTACTTATTTTTAAAGAGAAGCACGGCTCGAGATGCAACACACACACAAGATGCGAGCATAGGATGATGACGAGGATTATGAAACATCATCTCTCTTTAGGTAGTTTTTTGGGGAGCGTTCAAACATGGCGTGGTATTTAAAGGACAACAATTCTGTTTGGACATTCAAAATAACCAAAAGAGAGAGAGAGAGAGAGAGGGTCCTTGAAGCCCTCGTACCCTCCATCCACCATGTGCCCAAACCATCCTCCTCCTCTCTATCTTGTGTACACACAGATACGCACAAAAATCTTCTCTTTCTTAAATGACAGATCCACAAACCTGAAACGTACCTACCTACCTACAACCAGCAGAAGAAGCGTGTATTTTGTCCACCACAACTACTCCTATGCAGAACCGGTAGGGTGGTTTCCTCTTGGAATTTTCAAAACAAGCTCATTCAAAAAAATAATTAACATCCCGCTTCTACTTTCACCAGAGTGAAAGTGTTTTTTCAACCCCCTCGCCGGGGAGAGTTTTTGACTGGAGTTTTCCAAAATTTCCATAAATACTCGGCTCGTTCCTGGGCCATTTTTTGAGGGAATGTGGGTAAAAGTTGGCAACCCTCGTTCTCTCCGATCCTCGTTCCAACATTCAGGCAAAAGAAGCAAAGTCGACGACGATGTGTGGTTCTCTGGCCAAGAGAGTCTTGCAGCTAACAAAAACACTAGAGTCTCAAAAATGTACCTGACACAGCACTTGGAACCTCCTCTCTCCACTTTTCCCCTCTGGAGTATGGAGTAGAGAAAAAAGCCATCCACAATACATTCATTGTTACTATTTTGAAAACCCCCATTGATTGCAATGAACTTCATTATACCATTAGGTTAACATCGCTCCAAATCCTCTGTCTACACTACACACACAGTATTTCGAGTGTGTGTGCGTAGTAGTACTCATTTTTCATTGCTTTTGATTTCCTCACTCAATTCTCCATATTATGATTATGTGTCTCCTACTTCCAAATATTGTGTGTACCTGGCCAATATTTTGTCTAGCCTTTGACTGGACACTTTAATTTTTTTCAATGATTCCTCCACACTTTCATTTTAAAATTTTGACTCTCCAAAACTATGTATTTTCAAAAGTGGATAGCCTATCTCGTAAAATAGTTGAAGGACCATCTCCATCCTTCTTGTCTCTCTCTAAATGGGTCATCTTAAAGTTAGATAACTGCCCTTCTTTGAAATAGCCAAGGAATGTGTGTGTGTGTGTGTGTGTGTGTGTGTGTATAAAAAGGAAGTAAAATGTTTAGCTAACTGTGTATGTGTGTTAGTAAATTCAGTTTGTCTGTGTGTGTGGATCCACATGGTCAAAAAAATTTACCGCCCATTTCCCCCATTGAATGGTATTTAAACTGCATTTGTCGATCTTGTTTGTGTGTGTGTACACACTGTGCAAAGGGTAAGGAGAGAGAGAAAAAACCGTATTTGGAATTTTTTGGGAGGCTTGTGACGACAAACCAGACACACACGCAAAGAGAGAGAGAGTTTTTTTCCTCATGGTTTGGAGAGAGAAAGGGAAAAAAATGAGGAAGACAACACAACTACAAATAAATGTGGGGTGGCCGTTTGCATCCCAAATGTTGAGAAGATATCGAAATGACGTAACTCTAGTTGAAAATTCAAGTTCTGCTTTAGGTACATTTCTCTCCAGACACTCCTACTCCCCTCTCCATTTCCTCTGAACTCTTCCACTATCAACACACACACTCCATTCCACTCTCACCGGCAATCTTCGTCTAGGGTGGTCACTTTCAATTTTATCCATCTCATCTCATCTTTCCATTGTCAAAAATCTCAAGAAATATTAATTTATCCAGTCTCGTTTGTCACAAATCCTCTCCTGGACAACTTCTCCTCCGTCCAGTCGTTGGAAGAAAAATGATGATGATTTTTAAAAAAAATAAATTTCCAAATTTCTGGACAGATTTTGAGGTAGTTGACGTAATTCTGGGGATAAGACAACCATCGTTTAGAAACACAGGTTCCGTGGTAAAAAGAAAATCGATAGCTTGAGTCTATGTCTACGTTCTGCCTGTGCTTTTGTGTGTGTGTGTGTGTGTGTGCTCAGGTTCTATACGGTTTGCACGTGACAAAACTACCTAAAAATCTTCTTCCCTCCTCTCCTCATCTCCTCTTCCCATGTAGCGTCAGCGTCTACCTTGTAAATAAAATATCAACACTTTGACTTTTTTTAAAACAAAAATTACTATCAACATCCCAACCCATCCACGATGATCATTCCATTCTGCTCCTTCTTCCCTTGGTTCATCTCTCAGCCTGAAATTTTTTCTCCTCTTCCCTCCTCATCCTCGAGACACTGCTAAAAGGAAGTTTATATATAGAAAATTTAAACAACAACAACATTCTTCCCTTGGCCGATTTGGGCTGGGTGAGTCAAGAAAAAAATATGTTTGGAGGAAAAAATGACTCGAAATTCCATTCATGGCAGTGACAATAAGAATGTAGAGGAAAATTTTCATTTTAATTCATCTCGTCTCTCTTTTGTTCTTGAACTCACCTCTCTCTCTTTTTACCTGTGCTATGAAAAATTTTCCCTATAAGTTCAACAAGAGTGGACAAATTTGTATAATTTTTGTACCATGGATCCTCCAAACTATTGTCATATCTCTCTCTGATTTAGTGGCATATGGGATGAGGAGGAGAGGGAGGGAAAATTTTTTGCATAACAGCTGAGAACACTGATAAAATATAATATTTAGTAAAATACATTTTGGTTTTTGTCATAAACTTTATACCACAAAAGATGAATGTGATGTGATGTACTATGGCCAATCATGTTGACAATGAAATTACATTTTTTAATGCTTTGACCTAGCCTACAATTATCATTGTGCACTTGACAAAACTTTGTACATTATAGTCAAATAGTGGGTTAGTTAGTGCACAAAATTAATGAATAATTTGATTTAAATAGAGTACAGCAAAAAAAGGATTTTTTTGTAGAGATGAATTGAGGAAGAAAATTGTGGGAGTGGGAGTGTGTGTGTGTGTGAGGGTGGACTGGAGACTTTGTTTATAAATAGCGGAAATTGGAGAAAGGAAGGAAATCATTACATCGTAATTTAATTTGCTTAGTCAGGTTTTGGTCAAAGAGCCTTTCACAATATTAAATCAATTAATTCGATAATAGAGGAGGATGCGGGAGGGAAGAGACCCTTTGTTTTTTGTAAATTCAATATTGAGACCGTTTCATTTTTGTGGGTAGTTTTTGAGGGCACATATTTTTGTGAATGAAAATGTACTCTAAGCTTTTATATAGCAGATTTTAAAAATTTGCGAATGATCTTACACCTGAGATTGTCTCATCAGTTGAGATCTTCTTTGTCATGCATTTATTGCCTGATTCATCCTATTGACTGACAATAATTTTTAATGAAAATTTTGTTAAATACCCAATCAAAATTATGATGACACAGTGTCATCATGACACTATTCAGCACACCAGCACTCGTCACTATAACAAGTAGCCACTCCTTTAGGGTACCCTTGAGTTTTGCAACAAAGCATGCAGTCGTAGGGTCGAGTTGGACAATTAGAATCACATGGCTCGACTCTATTCAGGGTCTCTGAGGGTCCTTCACCAAGTTCAAGCCAACCTTTTGTATTTCAAAAAATAAAGTCAGATTTGTACTGTACAATAAGGAAAATCAAATGTAAATAAGAGTTCAGCTTTACCAGCAGCAAATGTTGAGAAGACCAGGAAAATTGGCAGTAAAACTAAAATGTTGGTTCGATATTTGACCATTTTGACGAGAGTTCCTTCAAAGTGAGAAGATGTAATGAAAATGACAAGACTTTTCCTGATTATTATCATATATCCTGATCATATCTTCAATAAATGAACAGAGAAATGAGTTGCCAACTCGTTTCACACGAATTTCTTAATAATGTCCCGCTATGACTAAACGTTGTGTGTGTGACCGACACCACATATTTTGATAATAAAACTGGTTTTTCGAACTTTGGTCATCCTTCAGTTAGACACATTTTAAATTTATTGTGTCATCAAATCAACCTAATGACCGTGAATGAATTTTGTCATGTGTCAATTTGTAACTAGAAAAACTGTAGGCCACAACAAGCTTCTTTTGTTGGTGACATTTCAATCAATTTCCAATTCTCCCGAGAGAACACTTTGCGAAATTAGTATGGAGAAAGCATCAAAAGAGAAGGAATGAACAATTTAATTTACTTCCCCCTTAGCTTCGTAGTCATCACCCTTTTCTTAAATTCAGTAAAAAAAATTGACAATTTATGAGAAAATGGGCATTCTCTTTCCAATTTTCCTACTGGCGACATTTTACTTTAATTTTTCCAACACAAATTCATATTTCGAATTTATCGGCAAATGTAATAAACAAAGACAATTAATTTTCTGCTCAACTACTTTACATCCTCAAATCTTTTTAAAATGGAGGGAGTGTGATTCAGTAGCTTTACAAAGTTTTGAAGAATGTCGCCAACTTTGGAACCATTCAAAATATTTCCAGTCGGATAATCAGTTATCCTTCTTTTTGGTGTCAAATTCCACTCAAAATTTAGTGAATTTTGTATTTGAGGTAAGTTTCTTCTTACCTGTCCAAAAATTTAGGCCATCAATTACTTTAGGCCCTGAAAATATTTCGATTTTACTGTTGTAGATGAACAATATCCAAGACTCGTGGCGACAAACTGGACAAAAGCATCTCTTCTGGATGCCCGTCATTTATCTGGTTTGGCCAGAACGTTCCAAGTCTTCCTTATCCCTGCAAAAATCTTTTCATGCAAATTTCGAAAGCAATTCTCTCAATTTACACCCTGACACTCTGGTCACCATTCTGGCCACGCTTCAAAATGGACATAAAATCATTTGGGATATTTACCATAAAAATACACTGCTGGAAATCCCTCAAGGGTCAAGTCAAATCGACATTTTGTTATTAGGTGCTTTAGCTGCAAGACGTTCACTTGACAAAGTTCATTTGAAGGTCGTAGGTGTGGTACGTTGATTTCCCATTAATTAATTTTAATTAAATTGAACTCAAATAATGATTGTACTGTAATTTTCAGTACTCTACACTTGAGCCACACAATGTAAGTATGAGAAAGGTCAACAGTACTACAGTTGAATTTTTGAAAGGACTTGCTGTTGAACTTTTGTGGACTCTCCGAGATGCCCTTCATTTTAAGTGAGTCACAATTTCTTTTCAGTCACTGAAATTTTCAGTGTAATTTCATTCAACTGTGCATAATATATTGTGTCGCAATTGTCCAGGATTATTGGCACCTATGCAGATGACAAAATGATAGAGAAGGATGGAGGAGGACTTGGTGGAGTTGGAGAAGAAATTGAAAATGGACACTCTGACCTTTGCGTCTCTTTACATACTCCCATACCTTACAGAGTGAAACATGTGACCTTCCTTCAGCCCGTTCATCCTGAAAAGTATATTTCAAAAACAATTGTCGACATGAATCGAAAATTAGGATTCATTCAAATTTATTTTTCTTCTGTAAATTTTTTTTGTAAAAAGTTTGATGGCCTACTTTCGTCAACCCCCAAAAAGTGCTCTGAGAAATATCTTCCTTCTTCCTTTTAGTCCACATGTTTGGTTAGTCATTGGCTTGTCCTTCTTTGGAGTCCTCATCTTTTTCATGATCATTGATTATCTTTCAAAATTCCTCGACATAGATCCTCTACGTCAACTTGATGACATTATTCTTTGGACCATGGCTGCCTTTTGTCTTCAAAGTAAATTGAGATGGAATTTTTGTCATTTGCAAAATCTGTAAAGGAATTAATCGATATCTCTTTGATTGTAGACTTGGAAGAAACTCAAGTCCGTCGAAGTGAACCCCGTCGAATAGTATTCACCAGTACATTTATTATGACTACTATCCTTTATCTGTACTATGCTGGGAGCATCGTGTCTGTCTTGACCTTAGACCTGTCTCCTGTGACGACCTTCCAACATTTGTTAGACTATGGCTATATCGTCATGTCCAATGAGCATATTCGTAACTTTATGATGGGAGCCATTTCAGTAAGACTTAC
>WJFB01002647.1:0-17664 GCA_009870185.1 Pygmarrhopalites habei
TCTTATATCACATTACATAATATTTGTAAGTCTGTCAGATTTTAATTAATTCTTTTCTATTATACAGACACCAGACTGGAAAGAGTCGGATTTGTGTGAAGCATGTGTAAGTTTTTTTTGCTTTATGATAATGCCGAGTATTTCAGATAATTGTCAAGTCAGACTAAGACTTTCATCATTTTTACGAGGAAAAAATATGTCATGTAAGTATGTTTTGATTTTTAGAGAAAACCATTTTTTTGGAATCTTCGTGCCATGATGGAATCAAAAACAATTGGCCAAAGGCAACATCATTGCAGGTTATTTTAAAAAATGTCATCTTCTCTGGACATACAACACGATACTGCATATCTGAGGACAAGTTGTCGAATGAATATGTTCAACTATGTACTATTTATGTACTTCTTTCTTCATATCCCAGGGCATGTGGTAAAGCGGTCTGTGACAAGTGTTCCAGTCATCGTTCTCCGTTACCCAAAATGGGTTTTGAATTTGAAGTCAGATTATGTGATCCTTGCTTCGCCACCGTCACCGATGCAGAGTAAGACATTTATTAATATGCCAATGATATTACCTAATCGTAAGTATATTCATGCAATTTTGTTCAACATTAGCTAAAAATTTTGTCAGGCTGACGGTTGACTAAATTTCCAGCTTTTTCCAGCGTACGTATACGTAACCTAGGGTGGGCATACTACCTAAGTAAATAGTTAAATAGATATTAATGTATGTAGACGTATGCATACACCTGTCCTATAAATGAAAATGTATTACAGGTGTGAAGTTATTAGTTTTAAAAATAACATACTCTTGTTAAGAGCTTCATTGAACGGAGGCATGAAATTTGAACTCTAAAGGTTCTAATGATTGAAGGTCATATAATAGTGTAAAACAAATTTGAATTTGAATGAAATATAATGTACTTTTTGGCAATTATAGCTTCACATATTATGTAGATTTGGATAATATACATGCATGAAACTTTAATAAAATTTGTATTTTATTTCAGCCGTGTTTCATTGGCGTCTTTTCACGAGGCTAAACATTCAATCGTTACATTGCACTTGGACGAAAGTCGTTCTTTACTTGTAAGTTTTTACAATCTTGATTATTATTTTTTTCACAACAAAGTATCATCTTTAACGCTTCAGAAAATTTCACATATTATGACTATTAATTAGAATTGACAGACAAAATAGAATAATATATAAATATGCTTTCACAATACATGGCTAGGAACAATGAGTAATCAATGATTTTTAAAATTTACTTTAGGTGACTGTGGGCAGTGATCGTCTTATTAAAATCTGGGATATTTCACCCTGTAATCCCGAATAACTTTGTATATATATGTATACAAACGTTAAGACCTAACTGAAGCAACACTAAATTTTTAAATTGATACATAATATAGTCCACTACTTACTACATACTATTACATTCACATTATCCTACAATATGATCCTATGATATGATTCGTATTGAAATAATTTAATTATTGTTGTTGCTAATACTATATACTGTATAATTTTTGGTAAAAAAAATCTTCCGACAATCACCAGAAAAACTTGGAATAATATTGTATCGTCGATACAATATGATCAAAACTGATAGTTAAAATGTAAAGTATGGAAACCTTCAACAAGGAGATAAAACGTATATCATCATATATTATACATTGAGGATCAATAGTCTATTATTATTATTGAATGAATTCAACAGTTGATTTCTTAAAATTATAATTGAGAAACTCACAAACATCGTACATACACATACTTAATACATATTATACTGAATGTGTTATATGCTACATATACAATTATTAGTAATAATTTGTTACTAAATAATATACTTCTATATATTGTATATTCTAACCGATAAATATTTACTACAGGCAGACACTACAAATTACTGGTATATTATACATTCATAATATTATATTCTTATTGCTATGTAATATTATAGAGTAAATATGTACGTGTAATTCATAGGATTCATTCGCTATAAACGAGAACGAATAAGGATCAAATATTGAATACAAAGTGATTTTTTTGTGTTTATTTCTAATATATTCTCTCTCTCTCTCTTGTTTTACTAGTACATAATATGTACTGTACTGTACATACTACATTATAGCACTGCTTTTGTTCTTTTTTTTGGACGTGAGATGAGCAATAAACAATTGTGACGTCAAACACACACACACACATACTCACACAGAGACTCACCTGCTTCAAACCCCCTTTCATTGTTATGCACCTGTAGTGAGTAGTGAATGTAGGATGGGGTGGACTTTGGTGGTGGTGGTTGATTGAGGAAAAATTCATCATGGACTCTTAAATGTCCTTTCTACTCACATTCGAAACAAACTATCACGCATCCTCATTGTTATACTGTATTATTCGTCCATACATTTAAGTAACAGCCGTACAACCATCAGTGAATTGGTATTCCCTACTATTTTTTAATTATTCCTGCTCAATTTTTTCCAAGAAAATTCCAAAAGTTGTGTATACATATTGCTTTAGTGAGTGTGGTTTTGTGGCTTTGAAACTAAGCATGTACAGATTAAACTACAAAAGTTAAGTAGAATGTTAACGTAGAGTCAGTCTGACTTGTGGATTCTTTCCATTCAGTTTCATTTGTTAAAATTAAAACGAACACGACCCATTATTCTTATTTTTGTGATGTGCAACGACTAATATTCTTCATAAATAGCCAGAACGAAAAAAGGAAAAATACACACTTGACAAATTATCATATTACATTTTGTTTCCACATTGAGAACATCGTGTTCTATGTGCTAAATTTCTTGCATGTTTTAATGTTAAATTAGAAAGAGGAGAGAAAAGAGAACGTCCGTCGGTCCAAGTGTTTGTGTGTGCACATAATAATATTTTATGTGTAGTCTTCAAGTTTTGTGCAGTGCAGAAAAATCATAATTAAATATTAGAATTTCAAACTCACACACACAGCTAACGAAGTACACAACATCCACCTTTAGTGTGTGTGAGTCGTCTCCTGTTTTCCAATTACAAACTGAAGAGGATTTTATTCAATACTAAATATGTTCTCCACTACTACTAGGACTTATTTACAAACTTTTATGCTAATTGCATAGATGTAAAATATAAGGAAATCTGGACCCAACCACATCTTTCTCGAACGGACGGACCGCTGTTGAATTATTCATAAATAGCTTACAATGCATTTGTTTACTTAGGCGTTTCAATCTTCATGTATCGGATCTCTTACGACTGGGAACTTTTGGTAAAATAAACAGTTTTTTCTTTCATTTTATTTTCTTACCTTAGTGAAATTTTCTTTTGAAATTTTTGATTCAATCTGATTTGTACAGGTACTTATTTACAAAGATGAAAGTTTTGAATGGTTCAAAATAAAATTAACGTACTCAAGTAGGTTAGCTAGGTCAAGCACACACAGATTACTTCAGACTCTTCATCAGTTAAGACAGACAACAAGTAAGTAGATCAGTAATTATTATTCTGTACAAATTTGTACAAGGATTATTTTTAAAAAAAAAAGTCTTACAGGTTGTTACAAAAATATTTTACACAAGGTGTTTGATTCGACTTAGTAAAAGCTAAGTAAAAGTTAATATTTCTACACTTACGATTCATCAGAAGAGTCAATTTATAAGTATGATATTTTAATAATCAAAATGTTGAATATATTTAATCATGTTCTGTACAGCAGCCGTACTTTAAATACTCTCTCGTAATATCTCAATAATTGTTATGATTTCCAGTGACCCTTATTCCAACCACCTTTGAAGACAGGTGTTTTTCTTTTGCGACACTGTGATTTTTCAAAGCGTGTATGGAAAAGTTATATTACATCATACATGTTCCTGTCAACAATCTCTATTGCGTTTGTTAAATTTTTTTTGAACTTAAAGTTTTCACAATGAGAGAGTTAGTATTTAAGAGTTGCTTGAAATTTAACGACAGATTGATCAATTTAGACTTCTGTACAACTCGTATAAAAAATTTTTTTGAATCAACGGCTTCCGGTCGTAACACTCTGTGGTGTTGTGGTTAAAGGTTACCCTTTACTGGTGCCCACTACGGAAAATAATAATTGAAGAAGAACATTATTATCTGGAGCGTGACAAAAAATTTTGATGTACATTAGGTACTAATACGTCATAGGGGTATACATGTTTATAATTGTAGGCAACTAATTTGTGGTGGTGGAATTTCTTTGGGGAATGTGAGAAGGAAAGAATCAAAAAGTTTGAATCAACAAGTGGCTATAAGTACCATATAGCTCCTCTTATATAATATCATGTATTAATGACTGAAACTCCTTTTATACCATGATATATAGGATCTGACCAAACAAAAACAATGTAGCTGGAATCTGTGTGTCACTGGAATATATTACTCATGGACATCATGCCAACGACAGTAACAGCAGCCGTCTCCACCACTCACGATAATAATAATATTAATAATAGTAATAATGTCAACCATCAACCTACAGTAGGAGAGAGAGGACTTCTACTTGGACTACTGAGACGAATCCTCAGGTACATCATCGTCTGTCTTAAATAAGGACCACTATGACCAAATCAAATACATAAATATTTAAATAAATCATAAATTGTATTCATATTGCAGGCGAGATTCTGTAGACATTACAAATGAAGATCCGATAATGAAAGTTATCTACCTGGGAAATGTGGTCACAACATGGGCCAAAACAGAAGGATGTCTGGAGAGACCAGCATCTGCACTGTGGCGAAATCATACTGGTACATAAAATATATAAATTTTTATTCTGGAAATGCTACTACTTAGTACATGATTTGTGTGTAGATTCTAAAACTAAATAATAAATTTTAAACAAAGGTGGTCGTGGGTCCATTAAAATGACTGTTAGTGTCACACCCACTGGGCTCAAAGCACAAACAGCAGAACATGGCCTCACCGAGTATTGGGTAAATTATTTTTCTTTTTGTACAACAGACGTTAACGCTTAATAAGTTGAAATCTTTTTCAACTTTTTGGAATTTTTGTTGTCTTATGTTCTATAGGTAAATAGACTGACTTGGACAGGTGTCCCTGTGGACTATCCAAAATTATTTTGCTGGATTTATAGGTGAGAATAGTTTTTATATTGCACGTTCGATTAAAGTTCATTATCAGTTGACAAGAATTTACTAGTTGTCACTCTGAAATCAAAAGTGCATAGTACAATGAAAGTACAATGAAATTCTATGTGAAAGGGAAAACTTACTCGACCAAGGGGTCCATTTCAGCATATCTATTTTTCATCGACTTGTGGAATGTCTGAGAGAACCCCTTTGGGTTCAAATGTTCCTTTTAGTAGCCGGCATTAAAACGTTTCCCGTTTCATGATGTGAACTTCATTCATATAGCATTGCGAATTCGTTTAGTTGACTTGGAATTCCTTTGTACAATAATTGAATTGACTAAATCTTTTTTTTGAAACGTAGACACGAAGGACGTAAATTGAAGCAAGAATTGAGATGTCACGCAGTCCTATGCCACTCTCATGAAAAAGCCCTTAATCTCGCTACCTCACTCAGAAATCGACTAGCTGAAGCTATCTTTGACTACCGCAGAGAAAAACTGTTACGACAAAATGCAAGGTCAGTTACTTTAAGTATATAATATACAAAAATATGGATGATACTATAATCTAACCACACTATAATCTTAAATTTTTATGTTCAAATTGTCATTACTTTCTCAATTATATTTTTTAAGATGACTCTTACTTTTTTTTCCAGACTTTCCATAGTCCAGAGCTTATACCCTAACAATATTCATTGTGGCCACGTTCACTCGCAAAACTATAAACCTAAAGTCGCAAGGTACTCACCATTATTATTAAAAATTACAACTCAGTGGTATTGCGGTGTACATCACGAAAGTATTAAATTTTACTTTTTCCTCTTCTCTCAGGTCTGCACCAAAATTGACAGCAATTGACGAGGAATATGGAGAACCACCAGTCGTGGATCATCACCAATTAAGTTCTATCCCTGTAGAAGAGCTACCTGCTACCCAGGTCAGTAAAAGTACAACATTCAGTATAATAATACTGTGTGTTTGAAATGATTCTAACAAAAGAGAATTAGAATTTAGTCAAAATTAATGGAAAAACTTGTACGGTTCATAAGATGCTAATTTTTGATTAGATTTTTGGCCCAGTACAACCTACCTCAAATTTGAATCTCCCAACTTTAAATTGTTACTCAAAAGTTATGCTCCATTTATTAGGTAAATTTTTAAAATCAATATTTTGGTCAACTATTTTGACAACATCAACTGAGTAATAATAATGAAAATGCGTTTAAATAGACGTCCCTCAAATGACCTCTGACCCTGAATATCCCGGAAGTAGTAATTCTGACCCAGTTAATGACGGTGAGACTTTTGAATTAATTTTTTAATGACTAATATAGACGATTACTAATTATACTTAGTGTGAAGGGGGAAAACTTTTTTCAATTTCAATGTCTTTGTCATTGCAAGTCAATAGAGCACTTGGGGAGAAAGTAGGGAGAAAGGGACTTTGCGCTAAAAACGCCATTGCTTTATTTTCAGTTACTGTCAGTTTTTTTAAACTGATGCGAATAGATGTTTTTGGCACTGTGACTTTGTCTCTGTTCTGTAAACTCATCTGAGTACAACATTCTATGGATTGAATAAAATCTCCCCTTTGTCCTGTTTACAAGATCATTCAAAATAAGCACATGTGGTATAATTCTTTTCCTTGACAGGTTTGTTATTTAATGACTCTTCCGACTCGGACTCCTCTCAACACGAAGAGTTTACTGTTGGACCTGACCCTGAGATTGAAGATAATGTGAGTGATGAAAGCGGCTACTCTGAAGAGCCGGTTGTCAACGGAGGCAATAATAATAACAATAATAATAATCATCACACTACTAGTAATAGTGTTAATAATAAGGATCATTGTAATAACAAATCGAAGCCATCCAGTTCGTTGGTACTATATGACAATCTCTCATTCCAGATCTAAGATTATTACATAGAGGACTAGAATCGAATTTATTGTAATTCAATTGTCGATATATTCCAAGTTTAATGTTATATTAAAGTTTTTGAAGAAAGGAGAATATCAGCAATTTATATTATTATTGTTATAAAAGAAGATGAAATGGACTCTGAAAGATACTACACAAATGTTAATTGTAAGTAATTACAAATATTCCATAGTATTGCAATAAGTACAAAGTACTAAGCTGTGTACTTTTACTCACAAGTAAATAAGATAAGAAAAAGGAAACTGTCCTGTTTATATATTATAATATATAGAATATGAGTACTTACGTGTACATGCAAACGCGGTGAGAAAACAATATTATAATGCAATCATTTTTTCCTTTCAAGACTTGTCATTAAAAATTATGACTGTTTTTAATTTAATTTTTACTATTCTACAAGTTAACTACATGTGACTCATTTCCATTTACTCACTTACTTCTCACTGAGAAGTTCTCAGAGAAAACCCCACAAGACCTGCATGTTGTTTTTCAGGAGCAAAACGTCTTGAAGAATAGATGGAATCATCTTTTTTGTTGACGTCTGCTCACGCCTAATTGGTACATAACACATAAACTAACGCATTGCTAATTCTTACAATTAAAGTAGACACATACTTTGGAAGTTAATCATTTTTACGTAAGTTGTAATTGCATACACACACGTTGTGTGTGACACTCACGTAAACAATAACCAAGTAAATGCAGAGAATTCGTCAAATGCAACAAAATATTGTTTGTTGTTCATAAAAACCTCATCTTTAATCATCTTTTGTCAACAACATCAGAATCTACTATTGTATTTTTGCATGACTGGAAAAGTACTGCCCAAGTGAGTTGACATTACTTGCCTCTCTCGTTGACAACCGAAACGACTTTCACACGAGCGGAATGAGTCATATGCAATGAATATTTCAGTAGTTTATAAAGGATGTCCCGGAAGTAAAGTCCTCCTCAGGGAATACTCATTTGCAATGGATACTAATGATGTCAAGAAGATTTCTCCAAGCTTTCTCATCGTTATTATTATTATTATTATTATTATTATTATTAGGAATATAAAGATAATATTTTTCTGACAGAGATTATAATTGATTGCTCCTTTGATGTGATTCTTTAGAATTCAAAGCCACTAGAAATTATTGAACAACTAAGGTTTTAATTAGTGTTTTTCAGTTTTTTCAATTCTACTATGTTTCCAGATAAACTGCTTACTAGTCTTTAGATGGATTTAATGCTGACATCCTGTTGTCATGACCCCTGGAGATCAAATGAATTTCATTCGGGAATGATTTCTCAAATTGGAATGCTACTTTATAAACCCAACTCAGAGACTAAATCGTGATACAATATTATTATTCTGTGACCTCCAATAATATTTTTTCGGAATTGGGACAAACTCTTCCATTAAAAGTGACGTTTTCCAGAGGACTCCAGTAAAATGGCTCATTGGCAACAATCACAGCCCAACTATGGTGGGTTTGGTAATTTCCTTCTGTTTCTCATTGTTTGTTTCAGTTCCTTTGTTTTGTCTAAGACAATATTTCTGGATTTTTGCACACTGGAATGACCTTGTCGCTCTGGATTCGGTTAAGTTTTACCTTTTCCGTGTTTATTTAAGTTATTTTGAGTTGCTTGTAGTCATGATAACCCAGGGATTGACCATTTTAAATTGTTAATCTTTTGCCCTTTTTACTTCCGTCATGGTAGTAAAATTTGTTAATTATCTTTCATACATAAGATATTTTAAAACATTTTGACTAATACGATCACTATTTTATTAATTTTTTTTTGTAATATTGTCATTCATTTCATTATACAATGACCTGTTGTGTTTAAGTGTTGTCCATATTGTATTTTTATGCTTTCTCCTAGCTTTCTCCATGCTGAGAATATATGAGTCATCTTAAATGACGTCTAAGATGTGTCAAAGTATGTGTTTATTAACATTTCAAATGATAAATTAGGGTTCCAGGGAGAAGGTCAACCTCCTCCAGGTTACTACCCACAACACCCAGGTGTTGGAGTTGGATATCCGCCTCAAATGGGGTTCCATTTACCCCCAGATATTGAACAGGGACAGCAACAGTATCCAAAGAATGATGAAGATGATTTTCAGGTAAGAAAAACAATTAACATCAATTCCGACAGTTTCTTTGTACACCATTCGCAAAAATTGATAATGATTTGTTTTATTATAAACAGGGATTTGAATTTTCTGATAAAACAATCCGTCAAGGTTTCATCCGAAAAGTGTATTCCATTTTAATGGTCCAGTTACTCATCACTACGGCTTTCATAGCCGCATTCACATACTCTGAAAACATGAAACTGTGGACTAGGCAGAATCCAGGTAGTCCCAAAAGCAATTATGCACTATTGGACAGTACATTAATGGAATATTTTAATTGCAAAGACTATAATTCCGAATATCTCTTAAAGGGTTCCTTTTCTTGGCACTCATCCTGACCATCGTTCTGCTCTTGGCCATGGCGTGCTGCGAGTCCGTGAGAAGGAAGGCTCCCATGAACTTCATGTAATTTGTCCATTTTTTCATTACACAGACTTTTTGTAATAATCATAGTCAATTATTTCCTGTTTTTATATTGTACACAACTTTCTTTTTAGATGTCTGGGCTTATTCACAACGGTCGAAGGTTTCGTTCTCGGAGCTGTTTCATCAAGCTATGAGTGAGTTGATTTGATACATAAAATGCAAAATAATACTCAGATACGTGCTTAGTACACAACATTTTATTTATTATTGCCAAGTGTCCCCATTAACAAAAAGAACAAAAAATAGGAGATACAAACAAAAATGGAGAAGGGTACAATGGAGTGCACACTTTTTCTGACAAGTTATATAACATATGTGTTCGCTTTCTTGAAGCATGTACAAATACATAGAATATAAATTTATATGTTAGCTACCTAAAATGCTATAATTAATGAACGTGTCTACGGTAATTATAAATAGTCATTTTTCTGTAACAATAATGAAAGTTGATTGATTGAACACGATTTCAGTGAAAAGAGTGTACTGCTGGCAGTTGGAATTACAGCATTCATTTGTCTCTCCTTGACAATATTCAGGTCAGTTGACATTCAAAAATTACACATAAGTACCAGTCTTTATAATGTAAATTGACTTATCAATATAATTTATGATGTGGGAGAAACGACATTTCGAAAACATTAATAATTTATTTTTCAAATTAAAACAGTTTCCAGACTAAATATGACATGACAGCTAAGGGTGGATTTCTGTTCGTATGCGTCATTGTGTTGTTTTTATTGTAAGTTGAGAACAAGATAAAAATTACATTCACCGAATTTAAAGAACATTTGACTACGACAACTGTTTCTTTACACTTGTAGCTCTTTCCTATCTTTGTTTCTGCAATCGGTGTTCCCATTCATTCGGATCGTCTATGCATGGTAACAACAAAGAAAATTGAAAAAATATTAGAAATTCAACTTCTGATCTCCCGAATAATCAATTTGGTTAATCTTTTTTCTTTCAGCTGTGGTGCCCTGCTCTTTTCGGCTTATCTCATCTATGACACACAACTGATGGTTAGTTAAATTAGTAATTGAATTAGTATCACTGCTTAGTTTCAGAAAGGATCAGTACTCTAATTCTAAGTCCCTCAATTAAAATAGATGGGCGGAAAGCACAAGTACTCAATATCACCAGAGGAGTACATCTTTGCAGGTAAATATAAATTTCATTTTCGTACAATTAAATAAACAAAATGACTCTCGAATTAGAATTTCTAATCAAATCTACAATGTCTCTTTTCAGCTTTGAACTTGTACCTGGACATCGTGAATATTTTCCTGTAATTTTCCTTCTTGACCATTTTGATTTTTAGCAGTAAATTACAGTATTACAGGTTTTTTAAAATAATCATTTTGAATTTTTCACAGGTACATTCTTTCAATCATTGGCAGCCGAAGTGACTAAATTCGTCAAAGAGAACTCAATGCACTGTCAAAATTTGGTAGAAAAACGTTTCTTTTACTACAGCTCAAAAAATTCATATTATTTAGGTTTCACTGTACAGAATGTACACTACTCAATTGACTAAAAAAACGTTAGAGTTGAAATCTTTGTTCTAAAATTTCTTTCCCCTTACACTACTGCTTGTAAAATGATTGAGCTCAGGTTAGTTTGTGAACATAAGCGATGGTATCATGGAAAAGCAGTAAAGTTTATTTTTTCGCTAAAAGCTCACGAAATTCAACCAAGTTGATTGTACATTAAATGTAAATGCAAATTTTGTAAAATTTTCTGCTGGACAATTTGATCCAAATCGTCAAGTCTTAGTGATTGCCGCCTAGATAGTTATTGAGGGTGCATGTAGAATATATTCAGAAATATTAATGACAGTTATTGAAGGTGGAATAAGCGTAAAAGTATAAAGACGAAAGGCACGCTGTTTGAGAGGTGTTATAAAGATCTAACTAGAAACCTCAGTGATTTATTAACCAAGTTTTACAAAAATTTCATTCAGTTTATAATGTAAAATGTTTTCCATCTATAACTTACCCTAAATTAAACTCAACCATGAAGCCCTTAGGTCCTTGGTCAGCTCTAGTTTACTCGAACTCTTTCTCTGAATCAGCTCCGTCTTGGTTCGCAAGAGAATCTACATCAAAATTAATTCATGGTATTTAAAATGTTATTACATGTACACGTGTGAGTAACTATACAAGTTGAGTATACATTTTAGGTATTTACACAAATATTCCCTCTCGTTCTCTATTTATCATTTTTATTATTTCTACACTAGGTTATCATGTAAGAAAAATGACACATTGTGACTTTTCAGTTCCTTTTATGAGTCCAAAGTTAAACTAGTTGTTTCTAAAAAGTATTTTCTTTTACATATACATGGTAATTTGAAATGACCATCAAGAGTGTAAGACTATTATAGATAGATATTCTACTTGCATGTTTCGTTATGGCACTCTAATAATGTGTGCTATAAAATTAATGTGATTGTTCGTTTTCCTTTAAATAGACTTTACATTCTACACTAAGAGCTTTTTACGAAAAGCTAGTAAACACAATGCTGGACATTTATATCTTGCACAGCGTTATTGTTAGATTCACATCTGCACGAATATACGTATATATTCACTAATGTGAATATCCTGTAATAAAGTCAAGTGTATGCGATTGTACACAATGAAACGAAATGGAAAAAAATTCGCGACTCAGTTTAAGAAAGCGAAATGCTTTCCAGAAACAATTTGTCCTCAAACATTTTCTATGTTATTACATACACTAACGTAATATACATATATATTATATATTAAAATACGAGTGTGGGTTATTTAAGTAAATCGTTAGATTATTAGTTTTTGTGCAATGAGTAAAGTCTTGCCTATAGATGATGATAATGTGTAATTCAAACATATTGTAAGTTTGGTTAAAACCCCTACACAATATGAATTAAAATATGACTTTTGAAAAATCATTTTCCAAATACCTACTCTGTAATTATATACAGATTGTGTATATATCTATAGTTTAGAAGTGGTGGCAATTTTATTGAAATCTACGAGTCGACGTTGGTAAATTATTTATTTTTTTGTGTACGAAAGAATTGCAGAACCTATTTAAGCTATTAATAATCGCACTTTTGTTAAATGTTTTTAAATGGATGGTGCTACCACAAACATTGTTTTTTTGTAAACCCCAAAAAATTGTAGTTTTGCTCAATGTTAATGTCCTTGTTCTCATGTGGTATGTTATAAGGAGTTAACTCATTATTAAATGTTCCAAGCGCGACGACAATGTATTCGTCAGCAATTTCTTTATGTAGATGTGAATAAATATATTAAAATAAAAAATTGATTGCATTTGTTCTATCTCTCTCTCATCAATAATGAGTAAAATTAGAAACAACGCTCTGACATTCCAAACTACTGTTCAGTTATTGAGCAGTGACTATTTCAAGACAGTAAAAATTTCTTACTTGCTGATTTGAAGACGACAGAGTTCGAATTCTATTCGCCAACTCTGCTTGAAATTTTGCTGGCCATAAGGATTCTAAGTGGATAAAAATAATTGACAAGAGTTATTCATTTGTTGATAAAATTTCACCTGTACATAAATTTTCAACCAAAATGAGCTTTCACCTGTACATAGGCCTGATGTAAGTCCTTCAGTCGCAGTCAGTTTTTTACCCGTGTACAGCATAGAATTTGTCTATATATGAAAAATCAATTCATCCCTTCATTCTCTCTCAGATTTTAAACATAAACAGCTTTTCAGTATGATCTTATGTTACTCACGAGATGATTTCTTGGAAAAAATTGAAGACATTCTGGTAAAACACCATTCTTTGCGTAATTGGTTTGAAATGTTGCCTTATCCGACGCAAAAACAAGATCGAAGAATGTAAGAATTAAAACACCAAAATCGACAGCCTCTCCTGATGGACAAACATTAATACCACGGCTTTAGGCACACATCTTTTTGTAGTAACTCTCTGATTATCAATACATTTATACTCACCAGATACTCCGGCTACAAGAATTTTCGGGAAACTCATCAGGACCTTAAGCAGTGTACTATAAATCAAATTTTGATTATAGTTAACACAATATTGGAATCTCTTGCAAGGACAAATTAAAATATAATAATACTCACTCGAGACAGGCAATCATTGAATCTGCCATAGACTCTCTTAGACTATGATCGCTTTCGTTTTGAATAACAGCAACATCTAATCCCTGAATAAAATCTGACAAAAAAAAACGATCAATGAATTATGTACATGTCAAAAAGTTCTTTCACTCTCAGTACATAATCTGCAGGGGTTTTACAATTCCCAGCATTTGTATTTTATGCTTACCATTTGTTGTTGTGGTCAACTGTACTAATGTCACTGTGTCATCTAGCTTCATGCTGTTGAGGATTGATGTGAGGCGAGATAATGTCTGTAATTATATAAATTATTATTTAGTAAACATGTAGTGTGAATGATTAAGTAGTCAAGTAAGTACTCATTATTATTTGTCACCTGAGAATTAAATTTGAATGATTCAGCACTTATGGTAATGTATCCAATTGAGTCCTGTACTCGTACTTGAATAGGGTCATCGTCTGAAGTGTATGTCGCTGCTGTAAAAATAATGTAATGTAAAGAACAACAATTTATGTTGATTTTTATGCTGTCAATTGATTTGGTAAGCAGAAAATTCTTTATATTTACCATTCGGATGTAGTGGAGATGGACTTCTGGACGAGAAGTTAAAATTTGAGCTTGAACTCCTTCTCCTAATGATTTTTGATGAAGACTCTAGTTTCAATTTTTTACTTTTGATTTCTTTTTGCTGTTCCTGTTGTTTACGATACTTTGATTTCTGCCTCAAAGAGACTTTACGAAAAAGTTTGGTGGACCCTTCCCGTACTTGCTAAACATGTATGACAAAGTAATCAGAAAAAAACCTTATTTTACAATGTTCAATTCCATTGTGTAAACATAAAATATGATATATGTTATGTAGGAAAAACACCTGGATAGCAAGGTCACGATTTTTCTGTAATTCGTTCATTTTTTCTTCCTTTGTCACATCGGAAGTGGATCCTCCACCACCACTTCTACTACCCCGACCCATTAAAATTTTGACTGTCCCCTCATCCATCAACAGTCTGTCCAATTCTGACCGAATTGATCTAGTCCTTTTCCCAGATTTTGATGATTTTGATGACGAGTCGGCTGCTGATGGTGTACTGACATCTTTTTGGTTACCACTAGCTGTGGTTGACGAAGAGGTAGTAGTAGGGTTTTCTTTGACTTCTGACTGTGTCTCCTGAGGAGTTTCTTCCGGTGTGTCTGGCGACGTTGATTGTGCTGCAACTTTCTTTTCCTCACCCGGCTTAACATTGTCATCATTCTTTGGTTCTGTGTCTTCAATCAGATCCGTTGAATTTGAATCTGGGTCAACTGACAAATCTTCTGAAGTGTCCATTACCGTGGATTCAACACTAAAGCCATTACTATCACTAATACTTTGTATTTCCGCCGACTGACTTTCCACGGCCACTGGTTCATGCTGTGCCCTTGAACCCTTGGTCATTGTTGTTGTGGTGGTGGTGAGATTGACAGTAACTGAATTCTCATCTTGGTCCGTCACCGTGGAATTTGGCTCCGAATTCTCTCCGTTCGTCTCCATCTTTTATGTTTGACTAACTGTGTTTGGATTTACTTCGGCTCACTCCAAATACCTTAGTTTAATATTTATCGGTGGGAGGAGGAGTGGAGCAGCAGAGGGAATCTTGAATTCATCTTGGAAATATTTAGAGCATGTTAAATCCGTTCTTTCAATCCAAGTCAGTTAGTCAATATTCCTCAACAATGAAATGATTTGTTTCATGACCTCTTCCCAGCACAATTTAGGTGCAAAGACACTTGAAAATCAATTTTTAGAAACTTCGAAGGCTTGTCTAATGTACGGAATTTGCGAACTATTTTTATTCATGTATAGCAGAGAATATAAGACTAATTTTTACATGAAAACAATCACCTTTTCACAATAATTAGTTGAATAGTATTGATATATAAGTATGACAAAAAAAATTTAATTTGGCGTTATTATTATAACATGTATTGTTTATGTTACAAATGAAGCTTTTTATCGCCCTCAACACATGCATTCATCATTCACGTTTGAATCTTCTGTTGGCTGGGTCACTTGAAAACTGGACTCGTCAAGGTGTAGTAGGTCATGTTTTGAGCGGACTTGAGTGCTCATCGAACTGGCTATCGAATTAAACATTTCCTCAACCCCATTTCCAGTCTTACAAGAAGTTTTGAAGTAACCTGGTAAAGAAGTATATACAGATTAATGACAATTTCATAAAGATTAATTGAGACATTCTCTCCACACACTAATTGAGTTTCATACTTTACCTGCTATACAGTCGCTAGTTTCTTCACTGTCAATCAGAATGAAATGGAGTACATTTAACGAATAATTCACATAATGTGTACATACTCATATAGTTGTTTTGAAAATAGTTACCAGAATGCTTCAACTTCCTGTTCCGTGACCTGAGGTACGAGGTCGGATTTATTGCCACATAGAAAAATCCTAGCCGTCTCAGCATAACTGACGACTTCTAATAAATGTTGTGAGAGTGCATGGAAAGAATCACTGTTATCAAGTGAAAAGACATAATGACAGATAAAAATTGTTATCGAGTGAAAATTTGTAATGACAGATAAATACTGTTGACTGTACAAAGCCATTAAATTACATGCGATTAAATGTAATAAACTTTAATAACAATTTTTATTTTGAAGATATTTCATTCGAGTAATTAATGCTGACATTAATTAAAGAGAAATAAAATTGATGAAAAAAAATTTCCAGAAGAATTAAATTAAAGAAAAAATTATTATGATTAATGTTTTTTTCCTCTGAATTTTTTGTCTGGTTTGCTTGTACGTTTTATTATCTTGGCCAAGCAGTCAACGTTCTTGTTGTGAGCGTTCAAATTTCCTGGTCTGCTGAGCCGACGCCCACATTTATTACACTGGAAAGGTTTCTCACCTACGACCGGCAAAAAACATGACATATTTATTATTATTTGAGTAAATACACATACTTATGTATTACTTTCAATAATTTGTGTCACACAATAACTTTGCGAACCTGTGTGAGTGAGGAAATGGTAACTTAGTTTTGCATTCGATGTACATTTCTTGCCACATACGGAACAGTCAAGCGATGTTCCTGTCACAAAGTATTGATTATGTTAGTTTCATGTAAAAATAAATATATTATTCTGGTGTAATGAACAATCTGCGGTATTTAAATGCTTACCATTATGAATTTTCATGTGTGCTGTTAAAGATTTCTTGTGTGACATCGTCTTTCCGCAAATATCACATGTAAATAATGAATCCTCATCCAAATTAGTTTCATCTTCGTTGTTCCTCTCATCTTCATCACTCAAATCCAGGTAGTTGCGTAGAATTGGTAGATATCGGACTAGCGTCGTCATTTGTGGACAGTTAGTTACTGTATCGTAAACTATTCCCCCGAGAGTAGAGTCTGATATATCAGGATGTGCAGCTTTCACATGCTCTGCAATTTTATTATTAATATGTGTTACAATTCACTACTACAATGTATTCAACAATGTATGATCAAATAAATGATTATAATGTACTTACTAAAATCTGCACGTGACATTCTTGTAACAACAGACTCATACAACTGAAGGATGTCTCTCTTGTCCTCTTCTTCCATGTAAATGGGTAAACTAGATTTTGTGATCGACATTAGTTTATCACGGTCAGAGTAATTTTGACTAACATACTGTCTGAACTCTACTCGTATCATATCGCACCTCCCCTTCATCCTTGAAAGCTGTAAAAACAAATTTGAAAATTTACTAAAGTGCCAAAATATATTTAAAAATTAATATAAATATGTTACATGATCATAAATATATGTAAAACTCACTTCAGCTTTCTAATTAAATTTGCTCACATCATCATGAATGACTGGACAGTCTAATGGAACTTCCAACTTAATATCCAGATAATCACACAACATTAGTAAAATTTTGACAGCTA
>WJFB01002648.1:0-17655 GCA_009870185.1 Pygmarrhopalites habei
AAAAACTCGTGTCCTTCCTCTACAAGTGGCTTTTGGAATTTTGACAATATCTTCATTGGTTCCAGAGCTACGAATTTTCTTTATCAGGTCGTCAGTTAAAAAACACGCTGTACAGTCAGCATGCATCCCTCCTGCCTCACATTCTGACTCTCAAAGGAAAGGAAAGGAAGAAACGACAGATTAATGAGTAATGTGAGTAGTCAGTAAATTCTTGGATCCTCGATAACTATAACTTGTATAGTAAACTTTACACTCTACATACAATATGCAAGATATCCATATAAACAGATTCTCTACCTACAGAACGTAGAAAGAGAGACGAACCCTCCTAATTTTCCTTCCTTCTTTCCCTTTGGGGCTTTAACACATCTCATCGTCAGTCGAGTCTACGTCCTCCCCGCCTTTCATTTCATTTCAATTTTTTGGCACAGAAAATAACAACAATACATAAATGAATCATGCACACACCAGAGTCGAGCCGACGATAGTTTTTTTTGCTCCCTTCCTTTGTGCTCGTATGTGTGTGTGTGATACTTTTTGCCATATAATCCATAAATCACAAATTACCGGTGTATTTGGTCTGCACTTTGTGTAAGTATTTGATGCTGGGGTTTTTGAGTGGCCACCTCCCTCCGTCTCTCTCTCGGTCTTTGGATCCTAGTTAAATGCCGAATCATTGATAATCTTCAAATTCTTTGTTTTTTCATTGTTGTTGAGAGAGAGTGAGTGTGTGTGGACGGACAACAGGACGGAAGGATAACAAATACTTTGGATGGATACTTAGGACGTAGCTGATTGGTAAAAAGGACCCAATATATGTAGTTACTAATGTTAATACCGGAGTTTTTGGCATAGTCTAGAAATTTCCTTTTATTATTGAAGGGGATACCTGGACCACAAATGAGGGAGGATTTACTAGACAGGTTGAAGAAACGTCGGGAAAATGATGCTGTGAGGGAAGAAGTCCGGAAACAAAGACGTAGAATGGAAAAATTCTCTGAGAGTCAGAAAAATGTCAAGTTGGGTTGGAAGAAGTAATCCCTTAATACAAATTTGTACACATATGAGGCCACACACACAACCTGCATGATTTGCTTTAACAAAAAATTTTCTGTTATTTGTGTGAAATAGACAGGTAATGCGAATGAGCAATCAACAGTGGACAGAGAACTGGCGTGAAAAGAAGTTGGCCAGAGAGTCAGTGAAAGAATATTTTAGGATTCGTAAGCATCAACCACCATCACCAGATCAATGTCCCCTGTACAATTGTCCTCGTCCACATTTCCAGAAACGTCATAAAGTGAACGTGAAGGAGGAGGAGAATGATGAAAGGAGATTGAGGTCAAGATCAAGAGGAAGAAGAAGAGGAGAAAGAATGAGGAGAAAACGAAATGATGGTAGTCCGGCTTCCATTAAATCATCTGTGTCAAATCAAAGTGTACGAAGTCGATCTCCAATTGTCTTCCACTCTTCCGACTGATCTAATGACAATCTAACATTACTCAGGTGTGCAATTCAAATCATTTTTGTTTTACACAGTGATAATTCAAAAAAGACTAAGAGGTAAAGCAAAAAACAAATGAAATGACAAAACTATATTGACAAATCAAAGATAAATTATTCAACTATGTAGTTCTTCAATTGCCAATCAAAATGAAACAATTGGTGATGATGATGAAGAGTATATTATGTACTACAATTTAATTTATTAATTGAAAAAATTTTGTACCTAAAAAACCAATGAGTCAACTCCCTATAGTCTCGTAATAGTCAACTCGCCAATCAGAACTATGAATGAAAAACATCTAGCAAGATGACCCCATTTATATGACCTTTTTGAACTTTAAGCCTAATTGATTTTCTCATTCGTAGTACTCGTCTCTATCAGTGCCTTTACAATAATGTTTTGTTCTTATTACTGTTTGCATCTCTGCAATGAAGTAAAAAAGATATATCAATTATTAGCACATGTACTAGTTGGTTCGAATGTTTTTTTATTTAATTACTAGAATATTAATCAAGTCCATACTAAAAGTTCAGGGAAATATAGTAAATGTCTACAATAAATTGTAGATTATTCCCTAAACAATTAATTGCGAAAATTCAGAAAATAGTAATAAACGTGAAGAAAATCTGTTTCTGTCCGACTTCTTACTTGGTCATAAGAAAGTAGAGATGAATAAGGGGTCAGTACAATTATTTTAATAGTCATCCTCATCCTCATTAGCAGCAGTAGACGCCTGTTGGTTTTTGACCTGTTGTTGATTTCTGTACAATGCAGCTACTTCCGGGGCAGTTGTGGCATCTTCAACATTCTTGTCTTCTCGAATACGAATAAATCTTGGGAAACGAAGGGATATTCCTCTCTCCTCGTCCTCCTGCAGAAGTACAAATAAAAAATAGGATATTAAGAATCTAGTTTTGCAACGTTCATATCATACACATACGAGCATCATCATAATTTTATTGAAACTGTAGAGAGAGAGAATAACTTACAATTCCAGCAGCTGCCTTGTGAACAGGGGACAATGACAAGTCAGCACATTTAATCTCCCACACGTGAACAGGTTCGAACCAATGGTCTGGAGTAAGATTGTTGTGGAACTGATAATATGGTTTCGGTTTTGGGATGACGAGAGGTTTCAACGTTGTAGAATGCTGTTCTAATTGCTCATCACTGAATCCCGTTCCAAGCTACAAAGAAGGAAAAAATTAATATCACAAATGAATGAAGTAATTATATTATTTTTAACTAATACTAATATGTGTTGTGATATTAATACCTTGCATATTGTTTGATAAGCCTCATTCTCTGCATCATAGCAAGCTAGTAAGAAACCACCATATCCTCCAGTTCTTTTCCCTTTCCCAAGAAATCCTCCAATGACAACCAGATCCAATGAGTCTCCTCCACTCTCCAAATAGTCTTTCTTCAATTTCAACCACTTTTGAGATCTCTTTGCCAATTCATATGTTGACTTGACATCCAATGTCTTCACCATGAGTCCTTCACAATTACCCTTGATAGACTCGTCCAGGAACTCTTGGACTTCCTCCATTGATTCAGTGTCCAGACTGGTAGCAAATCCAAATTGTTCAGGTACTATCTTGAAATGCTCCCTCAGAAGTTCACGTCTCTTGGACAAAGGCTCTTTGATCATATTCTGATCGTTCAGGTAGATCAAATCAAAGGCAAACAACATCACTTGAACCTTAATCTCATCTTCTTTTGCATCCTACAAACAAACAATAATAAAGGGAAACAAGAGTTTAAACATTATACAATGCACAAAATTAAAATTTTGATCCGGTCATTATATTTACGTGTAACATAAATAATTATTTACCTTTCGTTTTCTTGTAGACAAAACTTGGAAAGGCAAAATAGTTTGATTTTCTTGGTCCCAAGCAACTGCCTCAGAGTCGACGATACAAGACTTTACTTCTGGTGAAAGACATGCTTTAAATCGAGCGACGATATCTGGATACTTGTTTGTATTATTTTCTTGATTACGACTGTAAATTTGAATGGTTCCATCAGGTAACAAGTGAATCTGTGCTCTCTCCCCATCATATTTATACTCACAAGTAAATTTGACCCCAGTAAATCTTTTGAGAACATCATCAACTCCCTTTGTGGGTTGAGCAAGCATGGGTCTTGGAGGGACTCCAGGTCTGAGTTGACAATGTTCTTTCAAGTTGTCAATTCCATCACTGAGTAGAGCGTCAATCAGTACATCATAATTGGGACACTCACAGAAACAAGCTTTGACTGTGGATGCAATCTCTTCAATAGCACCTTTCAAAGCATCAGGAGCAAGGCCCTTTCCAGCTCGAATTAAATCATCTTCAGGAGGCCATGGGATTGAAGAGTCAGTCTGATTTTGATTTGGTCGAGTAAAATAACAAGCTTGGGCAATTGCTTGTAAGACTGACTGTTCAGCCAATCCAATTCTTAATTTTCCAACAAGAGAACGAACCAAATAACGAGCTTCCGAGTACTTGCAAGCAACCAACATTGAATGAATCATGGAGATTTTCTTTTGTTGAGATGAATGTCCAGTCAACAATGCAATTTCTTTCAATTTTGTAAAGACCCCAGCAACTTTCAGTGGAGATGGTTGAAACAAAATCTTTTGACTTGAACGACTTTCCTCAGCCACAAGACCAAGATCTCCACGAGCTACAGCGTCTTCCTTTATTTTTGCCAATGGTCTTCCAGTTGCCTGTCCAATTGCCTTCATAATTCCTCCTTCTGCCATTCCCAATTCAACTCCTTCGTAGGCAGGAGCCAATTTATTCAGACAAAGATACACACTGAAACGGAGATCTTTTGGAGACAATAGAATCACAGATCGAAAATAATTTGCCAAAATCTCAATAATCTTTAAACGGCTACTAGTCTCTTCAATTTTTTCCAGAGTTTTAGCAAGGGCCAAATACGGGGTCCTGTAATTACACAACAACAAAAAATTTGTATTTTTACAAAATACAATGTCCATCTTTCTTTTTTAAAAAAGGAAAATTCTTCACTATTACAGGTGAGGTAAAATTATTTATTCTACTTACGGTTCCCCTCGTTTCCAGGATGCATCATCAATGGGATGATATTTGGCTATTGTAGGATCATAGTCATTATTCCAACCTTTTACAGCAGCTGATGAGGATTGGACACCAAACATTTGCATGGGCTTTACTGGTGACTTTTCTTGTTTTGTTGCTGTTGTTGGGGACTTTTTGGGTGACTTTTCATTATCACCATTTGCTTTTGCCGGAGACTTTTTCTTTACTGGAGATTTTTCATCATCATCAGACTTTTCCAACTCTTTCTTGGTCTTCTGTTTTGGAGATTCCTCAACTGGACTGGGTGACCTTTTGTCTTTTGTCAATGTCTTCTTTTTTGTTGAGGATTTTTCACTAGTAGACTTTTTTGAAGGTTTTTCATCTGGACTGGGTGATCTTTTTTCATTTTCTTTTGTCAAAGTCTTTTTCGTCTTCTCGACTGTAGGACTTGGAGAGCGTGACGTTTTGGACATTTTCCGACTTCCATTTTCGTGACTATCCACAACTTCGTTCTTCGGGGCCGGTCGTTTACCGAAGAAACTGGTCATCGTTGACTGCTTCATGATGATGGCACTTGTTTGTCTTCTTATTGTCAATCGTAACAAGGACACAAACATCAAAATCTTTTCGTCTTTTGTTCGTCAGCTTATCGTCAGCTCCGACCCGCTCAGAAAATTCAAAATGAAAGCAGCGGGAATGGGCCGCGTGGACTAGGCTCTCAGTTCACATGATGACCTCAATTGAGAAAAATGAAGTAAACAGACAGACCACTTTGTTTCTCGTGTTTGTGCTTTATTTTAACAACTTTACAAAATATTTTATTACTCATCTGTAATCATGTATAACAGGTTGTTAGAAGAGAAGGAAAGGAAAAAAACGCCCCCGAGTGAAAAGAAAAACTTCAAAATACAGATTTTTTGGAATAAAATAATATTTTCGCCGATGTCATTATTGGATGGACATATTGTTTCTCACAAAATTTATCACCATATATGATTCTTTCTTATTACATATTTTTTTATGTCCATTTTTATTTTAATGACATAGACGTCAATTATTTTGAGGGTAAGGATTATTTCCTGGAGCTAAAACTAGTTTAGGAGATCCGTAGAAATCATTTCCAGTCGGATGATGATGAAGGCCATTGACGGTGTTGGTAGCATTTGTTAAAGACTCTACTATTGAATTAAATTAAAGAAAAATGTCCACATTGATTAGTCAAACAAAAAATGGTTTTTTCTTCATATAAATATATGTACAAGATTATATTTGATTAATTCATTATATTGTAATTACCAAGATCAACTTCACTGAAAGAGTCTGAGACTATTCCATCCCACATCACAAAATTAGGATCAAAAGATCGTACAATGACTTTTTCTTCTGTACTGTCGTCCTCCTGGACGACTTCTTCTTCATTCAGAAATGGGATTTCATCTCCACTACGCAAATTGTCATATCTTAACTCATCAAAAGGATTGTCGACCAGGGTTGAGGGAGTTGACGGTACATCAGCAAACTCTAACAGATCGTTGAGTTGCATTTCTGGTGAATTACATTTCCCATATAGTTGATGTAGCTTCAACTCAGACATAGTCTCTGACTTCTGTCCACATTGCTCACACATGACTGAAGTATTTGTCCCATTTTCTCCTATTACTTGAGTCAAATCCTGACTCAAGTTTGCCCACAATTCTTGACCTGCTGGATAATGGTCATCTAATGTTGGCATGGAGATATTCAATGGATTATGATTGATTGTCATGGCTGCAGCAATCATTTGTGGTGGTGATGATGATTGTGTGATGTCTTCCTCCTCCTCATAGTCCTCGTCGTCGTCGTCAACAAGATCAATATGAATAATGTCTTGTGATGATGAGGGTGAGTATGAAGAATGGTCGATAATCTGACTTTTCTTGTTTCTCTTGTTGTTGTTGTAGGTACTTGGTTGTTGTTTGTTCAACATTTTCTTTCTCTGCTGTTGTGGTGTCTCAAGTTTTGCCTTCTTTTTGACCCCTTCATCTTTAGAGACTTGACTTTTCTTGGGAACTTCGGTATTATTATTTTTAGTCTTTGACTTTCCCCTGCCACGTTTTGTAGTAGTAGTAGTAGTATTCTTTTCATTTTGTTTCCCCACAACTTTGACTTTTTCCTCCTTTGACTGACCTCTGTTCCTCTTGAGCTGTCTGACTGGTGGTATTTTCTTTCTTTCTCTCGTTTTCCGACCACCACCACTTTTAGAGGGCTCCTGGACAGTCTGTTTTTGTTGATGATGTTGAATCGGTTTTGGTACTCGTCTTGTTCTCTTGACTGGAGTCCAACTATTTGATCGTGGTTCAACAATGAATGTGTAACAGTTGGGAGGAAGATTGATGCGTGAGATAGATACGGAAACATTCATTCCTAGTTTTTTATCAGAATTTACGTCCTTCCCAGAAGGCAAATTTGTAGTAGTAGTAGAAGAAGAAGAAGCGAGATCTCCCCCACTGGACGACGATGCAGAGGAGGAAATTGATTTTTTCCGAATTTTCTGACTGGAGCTATTACTACTACTACTATTACTCTTACTATAAGACTTAGTGGGAGATGTACAAATTAGTGGCCTCTTTAACAAATTGTTCTCGTTATTGAGAGAAAGTTCGTTGTCCATAATAGTACTATGAACACTTATGTGGCTTGATGTTTTTGATTTTTCTCCTGAAGAAATACTATTACTTTCAATCACTGTATCAGAATCTTTAGAGGCAACAATAATACAAGCAGCGGTAGTTTTATCATTCTTATTAGCATCCTCAACTTCCATGTCGGTAGTACAGATTTCTAAGGAATTGGCTTGTTTTACTTGATCCATTTTCGGTTCCAACAAAACTTTTTCTGCCTTTTCCGTTGAAGTCTTTTGAAAAATTTGATCATTACTCTCTTCTTCTTCCTTTTCTTGACTTTCATCATCATCATCATCATCGTCGTCTGTTTTTGGATCGTCATCGTCTTCAATTGTGCTCAAAAGTTCAACTTGATTACCGTTTGTCCTTTTACATATTGTTATGGGGCCATTATGATGTTTGTGCCGAGTTGTTCCTGTTCTTGTTTTGATAGGTATTGTTGGGGAGGATGAGGTAATTGGAACTACACTATCATTTTGTTCTGTTGTTGTTTTTGTACTACCATCTTTATCTTCAATGCCATTAACCAGAGTGGACGTCGTTTGACAAGGAACTGATGATGTAATTTACACACAAAAAATAAATAATTTATCAATTCCAAACCATGTCAAGTAATTTTAAATGCAATAATTAATATCTATTTGTCAAAATGTTAATTGAGCAGAGTATATATAATATTTACATGTGACACGTTGATCATCAACTAGTTCACAATTATGGTTTGCATCCAATCCCATCAATTCTATCTGACCTATAATGAGGAAACAAAGAAAGAAGACAAGTCATGTTAATAATCTGAAATATTTCGTCAGTCTGTCCCTACATTTATTTTTCAAAAGAAAATATTTTTCTATGATGACTCAGAAACTTACAAGCATGTAGTTTGTTGACTAAGTTGGTTTTCCAATTTTCCAGCTCAAAAAGTTTTTGTCGGACTGACATGACGGCCATGTCAACTTGCTGCAGAATCTGGGCCACATCATGGAACTTTTTTTGGAGTCGAGACTTTTTTAATAGTTCCATGTCCACAAGTTAACATTACATCACTTTTCGGGAGAAAAAAATGCAGGCTCAGATCGTTTATTCAAACCAACGAAGCTGTTCACTAAGACGTCCAAGGCTGTCTCACCTTTGTCTCACATACACATTCCTCAAATTTCTTAATCGATTTAATTGCATTCCAACCCAGTTAAAGTCATTTTATCCATATTATATCCCTAACGATATATACCCCATTATGTGCATTACCACCTCAGAATGTCATATTGTTAATTTGACTCTACTACATAGTGAGCAAAGGACGTAAAATTATCTTCCGCTAAATGTAAAACCATAAATTGAGGCCTCTAAATAAGAATCAAGTAAATACATACGTAATTAGGAGCTTTGATATGTACTCTAAGTCATTTAGCTATGGAAAGATTCAATATTCCTGAATCACTTGCCAAATCTGAGTAATTATATTTCGATCCCTGACAGGTCGAATATGACTGAACGGCGTTCAGCACAGCAACCATTTTCAAATGACCCCATAAATGACAAAAAATGATACGTTCATAATTAGTTTGTGTTTTTATTGTGTACAAATTTCAGAAATGTATTCCCATAATTAATTTTACGTTGTTTCTTACTTGTAATATTATTTATCATGCAAATATACACATCAAATCAGCTTGAGCAAACTTCAGCATAGTTTCTATAATGCACAGGGAAACACACGTTTTATGTCTATAAGTTGTAAGGTATTTACACAATTTAATTAATATTTAGGTACATATTTTTCACAGATAATCTTCCATTGACACGTACATTTCTTAATAGGATACTTTTTAAGTCGAAGTCATTCCTCGGATGCGGTAGTCTCTCATAATCCACATTGGTTTTACATAATATTTTAAAGCAGTACATATGATACAAAAATATACACACAAAAAAGCATGGAAGAAACTTTTCAAAACTATATTCATAGTAAATTAGGTAATTTCATAAAAAACAAAATACAAAATTGAGTAGAGTCGCAGAACTTAATCCAGACACCACACACACAACACAACACACAAACGTGAGTAATACATCCAAACTTATTTTTCACATCCACAAGTTTAGTATATCTTTTAAGGACGAAGGAACCGGCACTGATGAAGGACCTCCCCCTCATCCGTTAATCGTTTTGAATTTTTAATTACAATTAATTGTAATAAATGCACATAATTATCTAACACTATCGTATCCCCCAACTACTCCCTTCTTCGACAAGACTACTTGCCAAAGTTGGTATCGTCTGGATCTGAATCCTCCAGCTGAAAAACAAATTTGGAAATGATTAAAATTAATCATCAAGACAAAACTACCTTTTGTAAGCAAATGTTTTATACTTTAAGAATTGCTAAACTTCGACGCCGCTCACAAATGAAATATTGAATATTTTAGCATTTAAAGCTGTATCTGAACAAATAATTGTGAGCGGCGTTCAAGTTCAACGTCTCTAAACTAGCTTTTAATCTCTTGGGGTAAAATGGATCAATCATTATTATGAAAGTTAAAACTTGTCTAAACCCTTACCTGAAATGAGAAGGTAGTAAGTCCACATTCTGTAGAATTTTTTGGGGTCTGAATACAGGTGCTCAATTGTTGGCCAATTCCTGATTGTTTAAACAAATTAATTTGATCAAAACTTTCGACTCAAGTATATCCAGATTAATTTGGTAAAATATTTAAAAATTGTATATAAAATTTACTTGACGAAATTCGTATGCCAAGCCATCAACGTTTTATTGTAGTCATTTCCGAAATTTTGCCAGTCCTGTATTCATTACATGAAAGTCCATTAATTTTTTTAAATAAGTTCTTTCTATATTTAACTCTTTAAAAAATGGGTCGTTAGTCTCATACCTCAATTGTGAACATTTCGTCAATGGCCTTTGGAATGTGTGTATGGTAAGGGAGGATCCCATTGGGAAAAATGTAAGTGTTGAACCTAATTAAAATGTTCAAAAAATTGTTAGCTTGTTTCGCTTTTTAAATATCTTCTGATGTATTCTATTACAAGGAGTAATGTCAAGTTATACATACCAGGGTTCTATGAGTGGCACATCATGATTGTCCACACCAATAGTGTGAAGAAGGAAAAGTCCCTGGTCGTCCAAACATCGGTTGGCCACTTTGAAGAATGTCCTACACAACAAAAGTGATATTATCCCATCAGTGTCTGCGACCCTCAGCATCATAAACGCATCATGTATAATTCTCTCTCACCTGTAGTTACGATGACCCACGTGCTCAAACATGCCGACTGACACGATTCGGTCAAATTTCTCGTTAATCTCTCTGTAGTCCACTACTCTAATGTCCACACTCAGTCCTATGGGGTCACACAACAATTAAAGTTAATATACCGGGTGAATTTTCTCAGATACAAAAGAATGAATATATGAATACATCAATACCTTTGCATCGTTTCTTAGCAACCTTTGCCCCCTCGACAGAAATAGTTACACCGACCATCTCAACTTGGTAATTTTCGGCCAGATACTTACAAAGTCCGCCCCATCCACAACCAATGTCAAGTACCCGCATCCCTGTAAACCGAAAATACAATATTCATCAAATTACCCCAGTCTACAAGAACATGACTGGATCCAGGTCATATTTCCATTGACTATCTTGCTTTTGTTGACCTCAAGAGGTCAAAGTAGATTGTGTACTTTGTTTACAAAATTGTTAAACTTCAACGCCGCTTGCCTTCATTTACTGCTGTATGTGCACAGAACACTAGAGGTTCAAAAACAGCTTTGCAGAATTTTAGTGTTACAAAATAAAGCTGTTTTTGGATTCCTTATTTATGCTTTGTGTGATTAAAAAAATAAATATAAAGGCAAGCGGGTTTGAAGTTTAACAATTTAGTTCTATTATAGCTCTATTAAGGAGGCTTTCCTCCAAGTTTTGATCTCAATAAATGCAATATACTGTTCACCACAGAATCATTTTCGACACTTACCTGGTTTCAATTTCAATTTGCGACCAATCAAGTTCATTTTCTGCTCTTGAGCTTCCTGTAATTTAAAATTTTGATAATCATAAAGCAACTGATGCTATCTCCACTAAAATTGTCATTACAACATAAATTTTTACCGTCAAATTTTTGGCATTTCTCCAGTATCCGCAGCTGTAATTCATTGTTGGGTCCAGAAAAGACTCAAAAAGGGAATTTCCTGTGTGTCAAAATATTATTATTTTACTATGCTGACATTAGCATTGTATTGTGTGTGTGTGTCCGTGTCCACATTTTATCATATTCCTTCTGCATTGTATGGTCAAGGTTTTCATGGATGAATCCCTCGTGACACAAACATTTCCACTTTCATTCCCCTCAATACTGAACAATAGTATCGTCTCTGAGTATTGTAGCATCGTCTCATTGAGTTCATACGAGAAAGAAATGAGGAGAGGGACAGAACCTGTACAGTTTCTACTAACTTGAATAAACCAGAATAATTCTTCAGTTAACTCTGATCATCATCAATACTGATCTGTGGGTGCAGTAGATAAAACATTTTACGCACGTTTACTCCTCTAATATTCTCTAAGATAAAAAGTGTCTGAGGCTTCTTCACTATAAGCCTGTCAGCATCACAATCTACAACTTAATTACATCAAGTCTCTCAAAATCTCCACAAGAGTCTATCAAGGAACAACATTTCATTTGAACAAATATGTTAATAATAATAATACCGGTTTCGAGTACCGTATTTTTTCTTGAAATAGACTTTCGTCCTACCCTAAGGGGCTTCTATCCAGTCTCAAGGGAGTCTTTAGAAAGGAATTTACTACGTTCACAACTGTGTACCACGTTCTATTATTAAATTAAATGAACTTCACACATGATATATAGAGTCAAATGAATTGTAATATTTAATTGATGAACAATGACAGTTGCAGAATTTTTAGTCCAGGTCGAGAAGTTCTCTCACTCCTTTTGAACAGTGACAGTCCAGAAGATTTACTGGACACTCAACTCATGTAATTTGTCATAATTAAATTAATCGAATATATTTATATGTAGAACAAATACTTTTTGCTCCCCCACACACTTCAGCATCACCTCAACCAAGTGAAAGTCAACAATTGGTCACAAAATCCTCGTCTCGTGTCTGAGAATCACACACACACACATATACACATTTATGACAGTGAACTTATCCATCAACAATCAATAGTCTAAATGTAGTACGAATGAATTTGGATAAAATGAGTACAAACCATCTTTTCCTACGAAATATATTCAATTTCCATTGGCACGACCTGTATCAAACCTCAAGAGAGTAAAACTTGTGTCTACTACTTCTTCATCTACATTTATTACTTGGTAAGCTGTTTAAAAAGGTAAGAACATTTTTTGTACTCTGCTTCATCCCCTAGAACAAATGTACTAGTCACAAACAGAGACAATGGGTTGACAAAAAACCAGCTAAAACGACCTTTGGACAAGAAGGGTCAGTACACACTCTGTGTCAAATTTTAGGAATGACCATTTATGACACAGGTCTCAAAAAAACCTCCAGACATTCATCCAAAATAATGTTAAATACTGTGTAAAATCCGCTTTTAACATCTCAATCCCTTGACATGAATTACAGATTTTCCTTTCACACACACACACCTGTTCACTGTACGCTACTTATGAGTGCCGAAGACCTCCCAGTCCTACTGTTTCACCCAAAAACCCAACAGTGATATTCATCTCTTCATCATCCACATTCAACTCGAGCGTAGAGTACAAAAAATAAAAAACTGTATCAATGTCAATTGTACAGACCACAAGACCGTCTCACACGATAATTGAGAGTGTCTACTGGTAGCAGGTCAGTATAAAAAAACGACTCTCTCACAGCCACACTCGGCCTATTACAAATTCCCTTGTGGATATCCACACGATCAAGTACATCAAAAAGATTCATACACACACATAAGTATAGTGCGTGTGTGTGTGTCGGGAGAGGGGGGGGGGAGAGACAGGAGGGGCAGAGTAGATAAACCGGATGTCATATTGGAAGAACAAGTTTTTGATTCCTCAATGAGTCTTCCCTCATCTCTCTCTCTCTCTCTCATTGCATTTTGACGTAGGGTGAATCTCAATTTTGAGATTCACAATATTAGACTACATATTGTATTGGTTTACCTTCCTTCTGAACAAAATATACGATCTGTGTCTTCTCTTCCCACTGCAGCAGATACTACCAATTTTTTTTGTACGCACACAATTTTTTTTTTGCTTTTTACCGACTCTTCTCTTACTCTGTTGACATGTTACCAAACTCGAAATCTTTCTCTCCTCCCTCCTCTTCTGATACGTATGATTATACTACTAGTCCACTGGTACACTTGTACAACCAAGGGAAGGATTAAAAAAACGAGTCCTCGAAAGAAGTTTTGAACAAAAATCTGACTAAAGCGTATGCAGTTGACCAAGAACAACAACAAATCCCTAGCCTACAGCCTCAAGCTCTCCTAACATGATTATTCCACACACACATACACATACACACACGTTGTGTTGCGTATATGCACACTGCAAAACAATTCCCATTTTCTTGACAATTGGCACTCCAATTGAAAAGGAAAAGAATGAAGATGGACGACGACAAAAGTCTCAAATTATCAACATTAAATGGATTGATATCACTTTCAACGTAATATTTTATGATTTATCCGTTATGTCTGCCGAGGAAAGGTCACAAATTGATGGGTAAATTGGTCTTGAATAAGGTTCAGTCGTTGTCACGTCATTTTTACTTTCGTCGAGGGCAAAATTAACCAAAAAACTGAGATGGAGTCATTTTTTTTGAGGACATGTGTATTGAGGTGTAGTGTCAGTAAACTATTTTGTATTATGTGACACAATTTAATATGAATGTCTCACCCAGATCGTAATGTTTCTCTCCGACCTCGTATGCCCGGGAGGCAGTTTGTAGGTTGAAGAGGTCAAACTGTAAATAGAGGATCAGTCTGTTCCAGGGTAAAAGGATTGCCCTGTATATTCCAGCAGACAAGCTTTTGGAGAAGAGCTCGTCCACTTGATCACAGTCCCACCATCCCTCCATGTACCTGCGATTTACAAATGACATGTCATGACATAAATAATATCACATTATCAGAATGTCTACAATTATTCCGAGGGAATTTCATCAAAATCTTTTTCTGGCTTTCTCTTGGAATTGCATTTTTTTGAGGACACTCGTCCTATTATTTTTGAATGGGGAAAGTAATTTTTTTTTAAAAAAATTGTCCCAGGTCATGATTGGTCAGAGCCAAGGTTCCCCTGAGCATCCAATTTATAAATAGAAATGCTTGACGGCTAAAAAATTATTTAACCAAACTCCCTAAATGCACTAAATATTCAAAAAAATCCGAAAGGAAATTCTCACATTTCACCGAGGCCGAGGGATCCATCCTGACAGATTCTATTATAAAACTTTTCATTATGGACTTTGATATGGTAAGGTTTTTCCCCATCCAGACCAAGTCCAGCATTGGCATAAAGTCTCCGGATGTACCAACGCCAAAGGTTCCCGGAACAAGAGATGACGAAGAGGGTCCAACACTTCCACAGCCAAATCAGTCCCATCACAATCTGGTACATTATCTCCATCATCTTGACTCTTGACACTCCACACACTCAGAAATAATAAATACTGAGAAAGGAAAAAACACTGGTCGACTCAATACTGGCCAAAGAAAAAAAAGACAAAGTAGAACTGGACACTCTATCTTCCTCCAGACACACACGACCAGGTAGGCCGTTGGATCCTGAAGATTGCCGTACAGTCACCAGGATCAATTATTTTACTTGTCCTCCTCGTCAACTGTGAACCTCTCGGCCGGACACCATGTACATGACTATTGCCACTTTTCAAGACGACTCCCCTCTCAAAATCCTCCTCTCTTCAAAAATGACTTTTACTTCCCATTTGAGGCTTCTCTCTATCTTACACACAATAAATTGGGGGTACAACCAATTCCATTGAGGCTACTACAACTGAAGAAAAGGAGAAGTCCTCCTCCTCGTCACACCCTCAAACTTTCTCCCAACATTTCTCTCTCTCACATACACACACACACACACACACATTGTCTGTCAACACATTCTTTTTTGTCACAGATTAAAGAGGTCTTAGCTCAGTCCCTCTTCCCCTCCTCCCCTCCTCCTCATGTTTAACATCTCATACATTATTTGTACATCTTATTTGGACAGGGTAAAATTGGATTCAAAATAATTTTAATAATATCAAGAGAAGGGAAAAGAGTGGTGTGTGTGTGTCTTGGATCAAATCAGAGACCGTTGTGTGTGGGACATGACGAAATGTTTTTCATGTCATCATGAGAGAAAAAAAATCCGTACAAAAAAAGTACAACTAACGTTACCCAAGTTGTCTGAAGCAATAAGACAGACACAGGAGTCATGCACCTTGATCCTTTTATGCTTTTGACTAGTCTAGTTAAGTACAGAGTTCCCTCTGACTATAATACTGCTGCAGTGTGATTTTATAACTGATCTCTGCTATGTCATTGTGTGTCAGCCACAGTTTTTGATATGGGACAAATTCACAGTAGCACAACAGACAACAGAAGAGAACGGGTTTCCCAATTTTTCAAACAGTATTCTCAAGGCCACATTTTTTTTCTTTTTTTGAAAAAAATATGTGTAGACAACTGTCATTGTTGTGACACAACTCTAGTACGAAAACGTATTCCAAAAAAAATTTACAAAGTTTACAGTATCAAGATTTAATGGGTGATTATTATTGTTTGACGTGTACACGACGAAAAAAAATTATGAATGATATGGCATCACACACACACACAAACACAGAACAAATAAGATGATTGTAGTAAAATATTTTTATGATCATTAATATAATTTTTATGACTGAAAAATGTCCACGAGAGTGTAAAATAAAATAATGCTCTGATTATGACGTGTGCATGTGACAGACACTTCGATCCTTGTTAAATATTTTTGACAATGAGTTTTCATTTTCGTTGGTCTTGTGAATGAATTCTCCATGCTCTGCTTTTTTAAAGAAATTATTTCATACACAATACACACACACATTTAATATGAATTTTAATTCCATGCTGTAGGTTGGAATTGACACATTTTTTCGCATCCCATTTGTAAATTATAATAAAATGATCCTAATTACATACCCATCTTGAATATTGATGATGGTCATTTTCGATCCTTTTTCTTATGTAAAAATTTTGGGGATAATTTTGATAAATTGAACGTTTGTCAACCTTTTAGAAAATGACTGTTATTTTGTACAGCATTAAACTGTGATACATTTTGGAATCGACAGAAACCAACATGTTGAGTGAGTGTCAGACTTGTAACTTGTCATTGTTGCATGATGACGATACAGGGGAGGTGTACAACAGGTTTAATATATTATTTTCCCTGATAATCTAATTTCCTACATAGGTAATCCTAGAACAAACAGACAAGAGAAGATGATTGTAAAGGGAAAGTGAGACATGCATGAACGTTGGTGGTCAACAAAATATAATTAATGGAAACAAATGTCCTAACCACAAACTAACTGCTCTCATACTTGACACACACAGTCCTCTATCCATGTAAGTTTAGACTTTCCTCTTGTTTATTTGTTTTAAAAATTTTGTACCCCATTAACTTTATACACATCTGTAAAAAAGTTGTACTTTTATCAACTAAAGTGTCATTCTGAAATAATGACTCTTTAATTGAATTGAAGTGTTAATTTGTATGCACATAATTTGGTGCGATTTATTAATTCAACTTTTGATCTCTTCGAAATACGAATGGTTCTTTCTGAACCATTTTTCCTCTTGTAGAAATGAAAATTCTCAGATTAAATGCATTTCCCAAGTCTCTCTTTTCGTACCTTTGAAGGGACTAACAGGTGACCACAGTGTCAATTTCTCTCTTCTGGTCAACCACAACAATCCACCAATCCACCGAATTCCCATGACTCGTTAAGAAATACTTTTATTCTTTTGATGGACATAAATTCTCAATTTGGACGGATGTGCGTGCATGTGTGGTCATAGTATGTCTATTTTAATGCAGAATGTTTCACGCACAATTCAGAAAGAAAATCAGAATCCCATGAGAAAATTCCAATGAGAAATTTCTCCAAGATTTGTGAATTAGTTGTGATTTGTCAAAATGTTCAGCATCATCAAAATGACAAGTTACAAGATCAAGTTATTGACTGTAACAATCAATGCAACCAGCTAAACATCACCTCCAGGCTGGGCCATATTTCAACACTTTATTTCTTACATTTAATCGTGGGTGGAAAATCTTCCATTTTGAAAAATTCTTCATCGAACTTTAACTATTAGCCAAATGAGACCCCAATTTTTTCATCCCCATATACTCCAGTGT
>WJFB01002649.1:0-17649 GCA_009870185.1 Pygmarrhopalites habei
GAAGGGATCATAAAGGAATTTCTGAATTGTGAACCAATTTATTATCAAAGCCCAAACTAATTCTGTGACCAAAACAGAAATATGTGAAGGCTTCATGTGGAGTCTTAACATGATGTACGGGAGAAGGAAATAACGAAATTCGAGTAATTTTTGTGGGACAAGATTGACTGCCACCACCATAATAAATGTAAAAATGAGACTAGGATGTAGATTGATGTGGCACGAGATGAAGAAACCAAATCCAATGTAAACGGGGACGAAAAGATATTTAAGTATTGGACGAGTTTGGTATAATCTTTTCCACACGTAAAATGTATAATGACGATTATCAGCTAATAAGTATGGATGAGCTGTAGTATTACAGTGTACGACAAGGAGACCCACAATTATCCAGAATACAAAAATCAATTTGTTTCTCTGTATTAACTTGAGTGTCTCAACTGCTCCCCATGTTAGGGCTGGGAAACCCATTGTCATTGAAAATATTGCAAAATAAAATAATTGAGGAATATTAATTGAAGCTTTGTGAGCTTCTTTGTCACCTACTACGACTCCTCCATTGATCACAATAAATGCTAAAAATATAGCAAATACAATGGCGTACATGAATGTTTTTGGAATTACTTTTTTCACTAAAGGAGGCCAAATTTCTTTCAATTCCTCATATGTTATCCTAGATGTAGGTACATTGTAAGATTCGACAACTCTCTCCTTTTTCTTTTTTGCTTTGGTTGATGGTTTCCGTACCTTTGGTTGAACAACGGTCATGGGTTGTAGTAACTTGAGAAAAATGACTTCACCTTCTTCCCACAAAATATTGCATCCATACCAAATGAGCCAAACAATATTAGTTTGTCTCATGCATACAGCAAGAATTCCAATTAGTGGTGACAGGATGTATTTCTTTTTTACGAAAGTATAGTGCATGAGAAGGACAGCAAATGTTGATGCTGGATCCGTGTAGTATAAAAATGAGAAAAAGAAAAGTAGAGGAGAGAGTCCAAGGGAGAGGGTTGACATGATTCTAGTGATTTCTAATTCTCCCTAAACAAATACAAAATATTTGCATTTAATATATTATGACATTGACACATGATTGACAGCTCATAAGTTGTATAAAAGAAAATATATGTTTGAATTGGATTGGATTACCTTCAACCGAACAGAATTTATTTTGTACAAAAGGATGAGATTGAGCCAGTTGAGTATGACATTGATGAAACGTAGATTCCGGACTGAACATCCAAAATCTGGTCCCAAAATTGCTTGTAGTGGTCCCAAAACAGTTGCCGATATGACGTACAAACCCGGTAGTGTTGTGATTTTTGGATCCCACTAAGTTTCAGAAAAAACGGTAAGTTACTTCCACATCATAATGAATTCATTGAATTGTTTCATGATCAAAATTTTTATAAAGTCTTACAATATGAAATGAACCATTGCAGTATGCCTGAGCTTGCGGTACATGGAATATTTCGTCCATGTATGGTTCCGGAACTACTTCATTCCAGATATGTTGAATCACAGTTGTGGCCAATGCCACAACCACCAGGACCACATAGAAAAACATTTTGCAGAAAAATGTCCTGGACACAAATTGTCAACAAATCAAAACGATTTAATCGTGTGTGTGCCAAAATAAAAATTCATGAACGCGCGAAAGAGGTTTGAATCCGGCAAAAAAAATCATCGAAAGACCATATTTTGGGTTCAAGTGTTTTTTGGTCACTTTTCCAGTTGTTGAAATTTAGTTGAGATTATCCAGATTTAGGGGACAATGGCTGTAAGTAATATCCAAATTTTCATTTATCAGTAATAGTCCAAGGTGAATACAATGAGTAAGGATTTAGAAAATCCCTATTTCGACCAAAATAGAAAACAACAAGGGTTGACTTTTGACGAGTTGGAGAGTCAAGATGACCCTACTGTTGTGGATAAAAGTCGGAAAGGGTCAGTCGACGAAAGAATCCTCGTATTAATGAAGTTAATTAACAGTTCAGAAAATTTTTATACATCTTCATCTTGTTCTGGGAGAGGAATTTTATTCACTCATCAAAGCGAAAGACACCACAATACTGACAAAGGGTCAAAAGAAAGGTTGCAAGTGGTTGTATGTGACTCACGATGAGATTAATTTGTCAGAATTTTTGAGTTCGTGGAATGACGTGCCGGACAATACTGAGGTCTCATTTAAAGTAGAACCCTGTATACTACATGTCCAGTGTCGAAGATTAAATGACGCAAAGAAACTTGTCCACATTGCCACAGAATCAGGCTTTAGAAATTCTGGCATGGTCATTAGTGGAAAAAATAAGATGACTGTGGCAGTTCGTAAGTAAGCTAAAGTATAAAGAAATCTGATTTTGACTTGTTATAATTTTGTATACTAAGATTGAGTATGTATTTTGTTTGAACTTTAGGAAGTGCGATTGGTATGGAGGTTCCTTTGCTAAAGACTTCTGACAATTTGGAAAACTTTTTAGCCTATATCATTGGGAAAGCAAAATGAGAAGCTGAATGAAAATTGGGAAAGGACAAACAAGTTTACAACATTGTATCAAGAACATTTTACCAATATAGATGAGACCAATAATTAATATAATTTTATACCTCGAGAGACGGTTCTCAACTGTGAACATTTTATGGTTTAATAGAGAATTAAATACGTCTGTGGGTGCAGTTGATCTTTTTGGATACATATCCTTATTCAAGCATTGGACTATTACTTTTTATTACATCTCTGATAAGTCATTGACAAGTTGGTGGAATATTAATTGGCGTAAATTTATTTGTTTCAGCCTCAGAAAGGGAAACAGGGGACAAAAGGACAGAAACAAATTGTCGAGGAAAATGCAGCGACTCTTCAATTTTACCGAAATATGATTGTCAGCTCTAATGTAGCATTCTTCCTCCTAATGACAATTTTAGTTGGTAGCTATGCATTTTGGGACATTGTAAGTAGAATTTCCAAAACATGCTACCCTACCTTATATACGTAGCTTTATCAGTTTACCAACTCATTAATACTGTTGACGAATTTTGCAGACTTGGTTCCTTTTCTCAGCAGCCATTCACATTGGATGTTTCCAATTCATGAATTTTATGGCTAGACCTAAATTTACAGATTCAAAACAGCTAATAGACAGTGGAGTTGATTTGAATATGGAATCTGGAGTGGGAGAGTAAGTTGTTTATTCTTAAACTAATTACCTGGAACGATAAATATAGTCCACTGCCCATCCACCCTTCGCTGTGAAGGGGACTACCCAGTGGCCCCTTCTAAGGGCTAGTGTAATCCTAGGGGGTTTCTCCAAATTTTCGGTATCTCAGCACGCACGGATTCACCTGTCTATAATATTCTCTTTTGTCAATTTTTAGACATGTCAAAGATGTCATCATCCTCACTTGTGGCTGTCAAGTTTTGTCGGTTTTCAGCAAATATTTTTGGTTTCTTTGGCTTCTGGTGAGTTGTACTAGAGTTAAACATTTTCAACAAAAAGCACTACATGTGAGTAGTCCATTACGTTGTATCCAATTTTTTATTTGATATTGCAAAGGTACCACTGAAAGCATTCTATTACGGTGAGTTTTTTTACCCATAATTTCTCTGAACACAAAATTTACTCTCTCAATATAGGATTGAAAGCCTGTATCATAATATGTTAAAAACTCTTGGTTTAAATTCACCACAGCTTGGTCCAAGTTAATTTCGCCGTGGTTATTTGCCCCTGCTCCAGAGGCTGGACCAGCTGACGAAAAGAAGGAACGAAAACTGGAACGGAAAATGAGGAGATGACCCAATCTTCCTAAATTATGGCCAAAGAATTTCTTAATTTATGTCTCCACAGAAAACTTACTCCAACTTCTTCCTGTTGTAATACGTGATGTTTTTTCTCTATATCCAGAATTGTACACTACAAACCAAGTGAGTGTGCCTTTATTGTCTTATATCAATATCATTCAGTTCGAACTTAAACCTTATGTCTTTATGCCTTGCTCACTATTTAAAGTAAGTTATTTCTGTGTGTATACCGGTACCTGAATTTTTGTTCTAAATTCCCAAGACTTGAACTGAAATTCCAATATTGTTATAATATGAAGTTACATAAAGTCTCATTAAAATTAAAGGACAAGTTATTTTTCAATATTTGAGAAAACTTCAAATCCTGAAACGCTTATTGTAGAGGTTTGAATTTATTTAACAAACAATTGAGTGTTATTTTTAGTTTACGCGAGTACTTTTCGCAATTATAATTTTTAAATACCTTACCTCCTTCTGGAATGAAAGGTGCATCTTAAAATTTCTAAAAATAATTTTTTATAAACCCAATAAAGCACTGTTTAGAAAACAACTGCTGACAACCTTACATAAACGAAAAAACGTTAATTGTAGTCTACAAGGTCAAATTTGTATGAATTTGTAGAAGCATTCAAAAAAAAATTACTATAATTTGTTTTTTAAACGTTTTTATTGAGTAAGACTGTCACGTAAAGAGGGGGATAACCATGACCATGGGCTACATTGGCTGTAGTTAAAGATGTCACAATAGGCCGGTATAATATTCATCTGAGTCATTGATTTGTGTGAAAATAATAAGGGAGAAGCCATAATAGCAAAAAATTAATTTAGTTGACCGTTAAAAGATCAACAAATTATAAGAAAAAAGTATGTACACTCTTTCTCATCTAAGAGCAAAGAGAGTGATATACACTGAATGAAATCGATCTGAAACATGTGAAAGATCAGAGTGACTGCCAGCACTTGCCTTTGTTATAACGTTTACAAATAATACTTGTTTGGCATCTGAACAGTTCAGACTGAACTATACGTTGCTAATTTACGTGTTTGAAAAAATATTAATTCGTATGTATTATATAAGAAATTAATCCATACAAACAGTTGTAAGTGACGTGTCTGGTGCGGTGCAGAAAAAAAACGAGACATAGCACAAGCTAAAGGTACAAGTACGACGAACTTGTTTACATGTATAGGAATTAGGAAATACTTGTGTTGTAAACTTGCCGTAATAAGTAAAAAATTTGCTATAGCTTGCTTGCTTACGTTCTCCCTTCTCCCTTATAACTGCATACAATATGTGATCTCAGTGGGATCATCCCACTACATGATGCTGGGCTAGTAATCTTACTTTTTAAGCATTGATCTCACATGGGGTGGACTGATACCACCGATATGATGTGATCTCAGTAAATATCTAAAAAATACACAATTTAAAATGTCATTTTCTTTCTTCTTTGAATCTTATGAACTTCTTGTTTTTTTTACTGAAATTATTTTGATGAGTCTTTGTGATAATGTGAGATCATTCCATCATAGTTGAAATCACATATTGTAACTGTACTGAAGATTTACAGTGAAGGCGCGTGTAGATTCCCAATGAAGTATTGCCATGTGCATTGTTAATGTTAATGTATCGTTTTCAACTGACCATACAGCTTCTGCTGCAGCTGATTGAAAATTATGCTGTGTACATTACACATCTTGTGTGTTTACTCTGTGCACTCAGCAATACAGGATACATAGTAAATTCTGACAGGATCTTTTCGCCCCTTCGAATTAATCTTGGACATTACTTCATACGATGGTGATTGATCATATCACACTTCTTCTCTTTGATCTGTAAAAATTCTAATGGCTTAATTTTTGCAAACTTGCGTTATTTCTTTCTTAATTAATCAAAACATAGTAGGGAATGACGGTCAAATTAAATTTTTACATGACTATTGTGGTAATACTGTATATAAGTACTTCATGATACGGATGCTAATGTCTAGGAAATCTTTATCGTCCTTAATCCCATGCATAATTCATTCATTCTTAGGTAATAGAGGAAAATTCCACTCCTCCAAATATTTGACATTATTAGTAACCCCAACCTATGGGCCCTCCTACCATGTTTTGGTATAAAAACGATTTCAATTCTATTGATTTATGACTTGTTGGTGGTGTGTTGATAGGTTGATTAATATTATTTTACACCTAAGACTCTTAAGCTAAGAAGCAAGAGACTGTATACAAGTAAAAATTAATACAATTGTGTACTTAGAATTTAGTCAAACTTATAATAGTTATATTATTTCCTAACGAACGTTATTAATTATTATTCTCGCCGACTAGACTAGGTATACAGATTACTAAATATTCTTTTTACACGATTTTATTGTGATAAAAGGGAGTGTGACTGTAAAAATGATTTTACGACATTAATAATATCAACTTTAATAACTTTACGACGACTGAGTGTAACAACATTCCAATAAGAACATGTAGGAAGTAACGACAAAGGTTTGGTGTGAAGTTCGGGGCTGAAAGAGAAAAAAATGTATTAAAAAGATAATGACTATAAAGTTGAAGGATATCTACAAACAACAGATTGCATGTCTCATCTTGTACTCCTTGGAAAGCTAATAATTTAGACCTTCAACTGACACTGAACTGGAAGCTTCTCCATAGTTTTGTAAAATTGCTAACATAATATTGAAGAGGGAAATTAGCAGGTGGTTGCAAGGAGGAGATTTAATCTATTAGATTATTTAAATACTGTGTTGATTAACAAAAATGGATTGATTGGTCTTCCTTAAGAGGCATTGCCATTCTCTGACATGGCATCTCTCCAAGTTGATGAAAATGTACTACACTCCTTATTTTACCTATTTAGGGAGCAGAATCATGCGATGATCTCCAATATAAGTAGATGATACAGTCATTTTTCGCTTTGTGAACTCGTATAATAATGACTTTCTATCCTTTTTCCACATCATTTCCAGCCAATAAAATTTCATCATGTGAAGTAACTAGAATGCGACAATACGAAAAAAGTTATGTCACTCCATTCCAGTCACGCTTAACAAGGCATTCAGAATTGTATTTATTTTTGTAGGATAATGTGTAGGTATTTGTAGGAATTCAAATGTTATTTTATTTTTGTGGGATTTTCCGTTTTTTAACATACTCTCAAGTATTATTTATAAGCAAAACTTGCACAAAGATATAATTTTTAAGGTGGTCAAGGTTGTTAAATTACGAATTAGTTTGACGTTGACGTTTTGGGACAATAACCCATTTACCATGTCATGTCAGGTAATCATAATGCAGGCAGTGTATTCGTTCATTTGGAAAACATTATGGGAGCTTCAGAAGATCAATGAAGTATGGCATACACACTGTATGTATCATATATTTGAGAGTGAGTGTGTGTGTCTTGAGATGATGAAAATCCTCCTCTCCTTTTTTTGAAGATATTACAGTGTAGCTATACTATGCACACACACTCAGAGACCAAAGACTTTCTTGCCTGCCATGTAGATTTGGAGATGACAAATGTTGATGCAATCCTATCTCTACAGTCTACACGTGCATCTCTCCGTGTGCATTTATCTAATGCACTTTTCTCAACAAAAAGTAGACAATCCAACTCCAAGCAAAGACAAAAAGAGGCAAACTAAGTAGTAATGAATATCCCAGAGAGTGACAATAACCATAATAATACAAGGGTGTTATACGAGGTATAGGTTAACATCTCAAGATTTTAGGCCACACAATACAACTACTACTAATCCTTTAAAAATTAAGTGTACGTATACATTTCAGTTCAGCGTGTACATATGTCACGACGAAGGTGATTTCGTAAATCCCCGTCGTTCACTTGTTCATTACTTGACCATCCAATCAGTCTGAGGGGAGGGAGTGTAGTTAGTTTTCAGTGACAAAAGTCATTTAAGTTTAAAAGGGGTTAAAATGTTATTTGGTAGTCAACAACAAAAATATAAATAAGCAGCCCATGTTTGCTGTTTCCTTTCTATATTATTAAAATAGCCTGGGGTTTACTGTTTACCGTTTACTGAATGGTATTTTACCATTATATACTATTTTCAATAATCTATGGACGATGAAAAGAGAGAAATTGCAAAATTTTTGACAAAAATTATAGAAATTGATTGATGAGACTCCTGTTCACTCTACACCACTTTGCGATTTTAAAAATAATGTTAAAAATAAGTTGTGTAAGAAAGACAAGACTTTAGAATCGATGGGGAGGAGGTGGTTTATAATTAGTGGACACTGACGGGAGCTCTGGTTTGTATCTCCTTTTCAAAATTAAAATTTGAAATGTGACTGCATTATTTTTATGCGACGCATGAGTCAGCAGTGCATTGCCAGTGGGGCAAATAATAAAAAAAAGTAAAGGATCGTGTGTGTGTTTAAATGACGTGGACTATATTCTATCTGAACTCTCGTCTTTCTCGACATTCACTTTGACATTCTATAGGCCACAGGTTATGACGAAGATAATGGTAAAGATACACACGTTGTTGTGGAGGGGCAGAAAGGTACAAAGTGTCAGCATGAATTTAAGAGGGACTGTGGTGTGCATGTGCATTATGTAATAGTTGATAGTAAACTTTTAATGTAACTTAATGACGAGTCATACGAGATGTTTTCATGTGGTTTGGTTTGAGGAGGAGGAGGAGTGCAAATCAAGGCAAAGTTTATATACACCTCCTCCTCCACTGATTCTACAGAAGTGTGGTGTGTGTGTGTAGCCCACTGCGAACAATAATAATTGCGAATTGCCCTCTGATTGAGAGATTTGCCAATGAACATGAAAGTAAAGTTGATTTGATCGTGAGACGAACACGTTCACAAGTTCAAGATTACGCAAGAGTGTAAGTATAAGTATATGGGACGACCACAGATCATTGTCATGCCAAGTTTAGAATGTGTAAAAGTCGACTTTGGGGTGCCTTGTCCCATTCATGTGGACAAGTATCCACACACACATTAAAGCTGACACGTCATCCCACGTGTGTGTGGTTTTCTCTAAATGTCAAGTGTTCTCTAAGCACGCATCACGTAAAACAAACCTCTACTTACTAAGACGACACTTGAGTCAAATTAAAGTAGGTAAACTTTGAAATTGAGAATGACAATAAAAATCGAATGACTAAAGTACATTTTACGTACACAATAACATGTCTCATCAACACAAAATCCAGAATCCCATGACGAGTTGAAAAATCATGAATTCACACTGTACAGTACTCACAGACAGACGTTCCCCAACATCAGAAAATCACAAAATGACGAGAGAGAGTTTATCAAAGAAATTCAATTCACGAAAAGTTTTTCAATTTTTGCAAAATTTGACGATCCTTTAAAAATACTGAACAACGCGCGCACACAAAAGAACGTTCAGACCCTTTGATGTGTAACAATTTTTGGAGGAGCCAACGTTGTTGATTTAAGTTTCAAGAAATTGCAAATCATGAATTAATTAAAATAACATTAGCACATTATTTAAATTCCTCAATTATATGAAACCCAAAAGAAGATGCGTCGTATATACACAAATGTTTACAGTACATCCCAATCAATAAGATTTTCTAAAGCTATTTTTCTCTTTTTCGTGGATTTTCCCATTAATTCTATAAAATGTGAATCGTATTATTTCGTGTTAAGCATATTGGCAAAATACGCAATCACAAGAATGAATCTTGACAGTGAGATCGAGAGTGACACGCAAATGAATTATTTAATTTGACTATTTCTTCAAGTTTGCCCAAAAACATTTGACTAGGTCAAGATGAATGTTAAGGGGACAATGCAAATGGTGGTCAGTCTACTTTTTATTTAGTCTTCACTTTTTATAGATTTGTAAATGCTCTGTTACATGATGATGAATGAACATTTATATATTATATTAATTCTAATAAATTTAAAGACTATAGAGGCCAAGAGTAGGTGGAATAACTTTAACTTTTACAGACAATCTGTGCACAGGGTGATGAGAAAAATGTACTGTAACAATATTTTGATCATAAAAGATTGATTCTTTCTTCTTATAGAAAATATGCAGAATCACTGCTCAGCCAGTGTTTCATAATTTCTAAATGACCTTTAATTGAAAAATCGTTTGAATTTTTTTTATCTGGGGCTTTTATCCCTCACCTTGTAAGATGAAAACTATTCAAAACTCTGTGACAGAGATTGTGAATTGACCTGGTCAGAACATGTTTATCACCCTGTACATCGAAGAAGAAACTGGTTTCTGGTGACCATTTACCAGTACACATGTATTTTCATTGTTTTGATGCACAACGCGTAGCACACACACACATGTTGAAATGATGATGACGTAGCGTTCGAACAGTCTCCTTTCACTAAATATTACAATTTCCAGTTTGTGCGTAAAGCAATAATTTGACTGTTCTTCACTCAAAACTCCATTGCCTCATCCACGTTCTACGATACATGTGGGAGCGAAAGGTTAATCATAATTATATATCATTAATTGAACAAAAAAAAAGTGAGGGAGAAAAACACTTTTTAGAGTATTACTTCTTGTCACGCTTTACTTTTTCTTCAAGGTCTCCAATTGACAATCCCATTAGCAACACAACTTTTCACTAATACGGGTATTAAAATATCCACGATGGAATGATAACAAAAGAAACTTAGCTGACTAAAAATCAGTAGTATTAAGTGGTCCAAGAGTATTATTCCAAGATGTTGATGAAAATCACACACACCATCTCTTTAGACAAAATATACAATGACATCCTTCAAGAAATATTTGGTTGTGAATGTTGGAATTCCAGTATTCCAGGTCCAACTACTTTTGTTACTTTGTGTGATTTTGAGTGTGCAAAAAAATGACGACAAGGTCTCAGACAAAAGTTGGGTCTAAATATTTATTTGGTATGCCATATAATTTAATACCGAAATTAGATTGTTAATTCTCTAAAATACAGACCATAATATCAATCAGAATTATTTTTTTATTACACTGCTGACTACTGTTATTCAGTACATATAGGGTCAAGGGTTTGTTGCAACATCCATTTATAAAAGTTGTACATTATTTTCTGAATGACCAAAATTGATAGCCAATAAAGAAGTGCAGTGTGACAGTAAAACGAAAGTTATTCTGTAGAATAAATTAGAATTCAATAAAGTCAACAAGTTGTAGTTGTGACTGTTTGAATAGGTGCCATCTTAAAACGTAAATTTTAATACTTTAACCTTCTTTAGTTTGTAGAATTCCAGCTTTTAACTCAAGTTTGGTTCAGTCAGCCAGTGCTGGAAAAAATATGGAAATAACCACAATGCTAATTTGTCTTCTGGACTTTATCAAACAAAAAAGATACACAAATTGTATCGTAGTTATCATACAGTCTCATTCGTTTGTCCTTAAAATTGGAAATTCAATGACACACCCCCCATCCAAAAAAACAGCACCACAATTGTTGTGTAACATGCAAAGGAAAATAATTTTATATTTTAACATGGAACTTTGTGGTGAGGCAGGAAATTCTGTACATTTCTTTCTTGTCTCTCGTTTGTTTTTTACAAAAAAAAATATTTTTCACGTCTCATAATAAATACATAAGAAATAAAGGGCAAGTACAAAATACGGAAAGTACATGAATTCATCACAATGAGTCATCCTATTGTACATAACATGAAAATTTGTACTTTACACAGAATTATAATGGACATCATTATGATTCATTAACTAAAATAATACTTGTAAATACTTGTAAGGACACAGATCATAAGTTGGGGAGGCTACGTAGAATCATTTGCTTAAAGTTTATGTGGAACTTTTTTAAGAGTGACCCTACACACACATGTGTGTCGTGTGTGTGTGTGTGTGTGTGTATTTGGGGGAAGGGGCAACGAAAAAAAATGATTCAATGACTTTGGCAGTCAAAAAGTAAAGGCATGTACAAGTATAAGAGACCACATGGTCGTTCAACAATACACAAATGTTATAGAGAATTACATAAAAATGTCTTTAGCATACTAACAAAGTGGTTCTTTGACTTTGATCAAAATTCAGGTGAAAAAAATATGACACGGTATATCTGATATTAAGCTATAGAGTATTAAATCATAGCACTGTTGGGCCGCAAGCGAGGACGCAAGACGTTCTATCCACCTCAGTTTGCATAAGAAAGAAAATAGCAAGAGTATAATGCTAATATTGAACACCTCCACAACAACACACACACACACGATATAGACCATCATTGTCTATAATGCAATCTCCACGCTGAGCAAGAAGAAAAGTCATCAACAACAACAACCCAAACACACACACTGAGTGTAAGTAAGAGCAAATTACAATAGTTACTGTTAACGTCTCCTCCTCCTCCTCCTCCTCCTCTCGTTACCTTTGAGATGTTCTGGGACTGAGGTCTGAGGTGAAAAATTTGTGACTCATATCATACTCTACTCTCAACTAATCTGTACAGGAGACCACGTCGTCTCAGCTGACAAGACTATTTCTGTTGGGTGAACAAAGTTTGGGAAGTCATTCGTCTTTTAGTGCAGCAACTGATTGGAACTACACACACTCTCACTCACTCCAGACTATTGTGGATTATCTCAGTTTTACTGTAAAATACACTCTCCCTCTTACAAAATTAATATTTTCTTGAAAAAAAAATATTAATCATAATTTAGTCCGGATCTCGTTTTTTGAAGTTCAATTCATTCCAATTTATTGATTATTGTTTCAATTGTGTGTTTGTGTGAATTTTGAGAAGGACTCCACCCTCCTCCTCATCTTAATATTTCACTCTCCCCCTTCGTGTGTCTCTGTTGACTTTACGGGAGGACCGGACAAAAGGAACACACCTTGTGGTACACACAAATCAGTGAACAAATCAGTTACTCTTTGGGAGCTTGGGAAAGAACAAGTACTGACTACTCGTCTTTGTTCTCTCTCCACATATTTACATTTAGTTTACATCACAGCAAGCATTACACTACTACAAGTTTTTCTCCAGAAGGAATCGGGGAAAAGGAATTTTAATTTTTTTGTTCATTTCTTTCTCTTTACCAGTTCTCAAATCCCAAATTATATTTTTCAAAAAATATCGACACTCATCTTCATCCCCGTGTCAAACACTTGATTCTTCTGTGGACAAAATTGAATAAATTTTACAGGTAATGAAGATTTGAAATTTATTACATTGTGGATAAGCTAACTCAGGGAGTGACTTTTTAAAAGATTGTGTGAAAATTTAAGGGTTTTTTTTTCAAGTCAACTGGCTAACTTTCTCCTCTCCCGATAAAGGAGAAATTTTTTTAGGTTTATTTTTCTTGTCAGTTTTTGACTAATATCAAGGTCATTTGTTCAAATTGTATAGACTTCAAAATGGGTAAAGGTTCACCCACACCAGACAATCAATTGAGCCATGAAGAACTTCACACACTTTACTCGGCTGACAAATACGTGTGTACCCTCCGTCCAGATCTACTCAAGGTAGCCAAGAAGGAACTTCGGGAGGATGACAAGACACGGGATCAAGCTTTGGAACAAATGCGTCAATGGATTCTCAAAACGAATTACATCAAAGATTGTCGACTTGGTCAGTAAAACTTTATTTTTTTAATGCAATTATAAATTATGACTGCTCTCTTGGAGGTAGGATGACACATTCCTCAATGAATAATATTCATAATTTCATTAGAAATTTTGAAATCAAAAGGTGTCATGTTTTGTGTTCGTGACAATTGGACTATATTGTCCCCTTAAATAATACTATTATGTAAATGTTACCTTCCCCTTGACAGTTTTACACACACACAAATGGACAGTGATAAGTTAATCAGTGGATATATGCGTCTACTTTTTTGCATGTTTTGTTTACTTGGTTATGCATTCTGCGAGTGTGAGTGAATGTGTGTTTTTGTGTGTGGGATGGAAGGATAAAAAATAATTTACATGTTGGTTCTTTCAGATGCAAATTTCCTTCTTCGATTCCTCCGTTGCAAAAAATTCAGTGTACCAATGGCCCAAGAGACTTTACTCAAGTACATTGCAATGCGTCAACAACATTCAAATTGGTTTCATAATACTGGAGTAAATGATCCCCTGGTAATGGATTTAGTCAACCGGGGAGTTGCCTTTGCTCTTCCAAAGAGAGATCAACATGGTCGTCGTGTCCTATTCACTGTCGGTGGGAATATTGACCCTGAAATCCATTCGTCAGAATCCGTCATGAAAGCAATTATGGTTGTGTTCGAGTCACTTTTGGAAGATGAAGAGAATCAAATCCGTGGATTTTCTCATTGTTTAGATGAGAGTGGAATTACTGTGTCTCACCTGGTACTCTGGAATCCATCCGAAATTTCACGAAGTAAGGCCTTTATACAGATTTAATCTTAAATTGTGTGCTACTAATATATTAAACCATTTTAATTAATATTGTTCTTTTTTTATATTTCAGTCTTTGGAACTTGCGAGGTACAGTCATGATTCACGATCAATTTGAAATGAAATTTTTTGTGCTGAAAGTCAATTAACTGCTATTGTTTTTTCCCTACAGATAAGTATGTACATTATAAGTGGGGAATAGAATAGAGGAGTGTAGTGTAAAATGTGTGCATTTATTTTTGTGATTTTACAGAAAGCGATGCCTATGCGTCATAAGAGACTGGACTTTATCTGCCTTCCACAATGGTTAACTTACGTTTTAGACTTTGCAAAATCCTTGATGTCTGACAAGTTGAGAAGCCGAATTCGGGTAAGTACTGGATGATGTACAATTCCATATATGAAAAGAAATCAATTTATTAAAGTTGATCTCTTAATATTTTGTATTGTACACTCATATTCCTGCATACCTTTTCTATATAAATGCATTTATTGTGTAAGACGTAAAGCAATCAGACGGCACGAGTGAGTGTAAGAATGAATGGCATGTGCACGGCCAAGGCGCACGAAATTTTTATCTCATTTATATTCTAATTATTAAATAATTGTGTTCATTTGATTCATGCTTGTACAGTAATAATTATCATTTTAGATATGCTAAGTAGTATGTAGTAAGTATTAATAAGTACAATACTTTTCTAAGCCAAAATCTGTTGTTTTAGTTGCTAGTGTTTTTGAAAAAAATCTTTCATTTTCAGTTTTTATCAACTGACCCCATTAGCTTTTGAGAACAAATCTGTCCTATAATAGGACTCCTATTCCTCCTCAGTAGACCCAATTTATTCTTGGAGTAGCTCTTAAATAATTTATGTATTAAAGTAGAGTAAATTTTTTAGAGAGGCGATTTCTCAGAATTCCCACAGACAGTCTTGTATGTATGTATGTAATGTATTTAGATTTGTGTAGAAGACATACAAAGTAGTACAAACTTATTATGATTCCTTCTTCACCCCAGAGTATTCTTTGGTACTTAAAGTAGTTTATGGTGTTGGAATTATGAGGTGATTCATCGAGTTAGATTTTAGAATTTCAGGCTGATCTCATATTTTATGGCTAAATGAGAGAAGAAGCAAATGATTAACAAAAGTCAAATGCTTTTCTTGCTCTGTATAAATAATACCTTTCCTGTCTGTCTCTATGAACAAGATAAGACTTTACTAAAAGAAAATTCCCTTTGCTCACGTAAACTATTACAGCTTCACAAAGACCATGCTACCCTATGGGAACATTTGGACAGGAAAATTTTACCAAAGGAATACGGCGGTGAGATGCCCATGTCTGAAATGATCGGTGAGTTACTATATATATATATATATATGAATAAAAGAATTTTTAGTAGGGTACTTAGCAAGTTTCTTTGTTTAAAAATATCTGGACACTAATGAGAACTATTGTGACTTTTCACAGAATTATTCAAAAATGAGATAGCCGACCGTTCATCCCGTATCCTAGCCTTGGACAATTTACAACTGGATTTGGATCTCATGAAGAAATGCGCTTCAGCCCCCAAAAAAGTCAGTAGTGACATATTGGGAATGACGGGTAGTTTCAAAAAACTTGAATTTGATTAAAATCCTATTATTCACTACTATGTGTAAGGAAGACACACTTGCCCACTTTATAATGAATTTTTCGAGAACTTTACTATATTTTTTCAACTATATTTATATATGTATCAGTAGTCTAGAACGTTGTAAGATGTACACGGTAAACTAGTTTAGATAAAACGGTATCTCAGGATGAACTTTTTAGTTTTATAAGACGATTTTCTTGATTTCAACTTTATAATATTAGACTTAGATATTTTTATATATATTTAACTGCTCATATGCAAAGTCAGGATTTTCACGACAATAGTGATTATACTAGCATACACACAACTATATCATAAATATTTAATACTATAAATAGTGAATATTTGTAGTAAAAATGATAAGATTTTTTTTGTAAAACATGTGTAATCTATATATTACTATACGTATGAGCGTTTGAACAAAAGAGTAATAAAGAATAAAAGAAACGCAATTCATAATTTTTCAAATTGACCATTTTTTGTTGACTTTATTTGGCCATTTGTATCATTTTCCTTGCCTTTGCAAAATGATATTACATTTATATATTTGATACTTTCATTCATAATAATAATTTATGGATCTAGATTTATATTCGAGGGAATATTTCTTTTCTACATTGTAGGTCCTTTTGATTTTACTACAATATTGCGAATTTTCTTTTTCAAGACTGTATTTTTTGTTGATAAATTCTGAAACTTTTAATCTGCATTTCTATATTATATACATTGTCAAATGTAGCGCTAAATGAACAACGTTGATTTACTTAATATACATATTTCATGTATTCATTATTTTATATTAAAACATCGTAGGGGTGTACTATGACTAACGAAATGACTTGATGAGCGGTTATAAGTCTGACCTAACTCCAAATCCTGGACCAGTAGGTTCTTCTGTTAATGATGTTAAACCTCCAGCTGGTTCACAAGACTTTCGTCCATTCCTATGAAAAGGATATGAATTTGAATTTATAATGATTTTTTGTAATGAACAAACTACTTGTATTTTTGTAGTATTTTTGACTGATTTTGAACAATTTGTACGTACCTTGGACCTGGCTTAGGACTCCTTCCTGCTTTCAAATCTTCCAAAATTTCTTCCATATCTTTTGCGGTTAGGTCCTCCTGTAAAAGAAAATGTTTTTTAAATGTTCTACCAAAGCAATGACCACAATTTTTACTTGAGGGCTGATACTTGTATTAAATATAATAGAAAAATCTTACAAAATAGTCATCGTTGATTGATAGCATTGGAGCATTTACTGCAAATTAAAACAAGTTTAGTATGCATTAATAAAAAATTGTCTACAAATATAAAAAATATGGTTCTAATGTCATGATTTAATTTAAATGAAGGTTTCTTACCACAAGCACCCAAACATTCAACTTCACTTAGCGTAAAAAGACCGTCCTTTGAAGTTTCACCTGCTTTAATTCCCAGCTTTTTGTGTATAGCATTCATGATGGCATCTGAATTTCTTAACCAGCAAGGAGTTGTGGTACAAACTTGCAAATGATACTTTCCGACAGGTTGCCTTTTAAAATTAAATATATGAAATGCTAAACTGTAATCCAAACATTAGTTATCGTTATGAAAGAAATTCAACACACCTTATGAACATTGTGTAAAAAGTTGCAACTTCGTACACCCTCATTCTGGGCATATTCAATATTTCTGCAACTTTGTGCATAGCTGAAATTGGAAGCCATCCTCCGTTTTGTCTTTGAGCTAGATCCAAAATGGGGATGACACCTGCCCTTTTATGTCCCTCAGGATAATTGAGTAGGATTGCTTCAATTCTCTAAACAAAATAAAGAATGAAAATTAAA
>WJFB01002650.1:0-17648 GCA_009870185.1 Pygmarrhopalites habei
CCTGTACAAGGAGGACAGACAGTCCAAATTTTGGTTGTGACCCAAAGTTCAAATCATTACTGGAACATTCTTCTGAACCAAATTCCATGTGATAATGTTGAGTCCAAACCACTAGAACAATATCATGGACAATGTGGAAAACGACCTGCAAGACACGGCCATAGTTTTCAACCCACTGACCCTGCAACTAATGCCAATAATGCTCCAATGATTCATAAAGTGAAAGACGATGTAGATTCTTCGGAGGAGGAGGAGGAAGTGTCAGTTTGTCCAATTGGACATAATCATATGCGTTGTTGTGAGTCCTCTTAATTTCCCAATTGTACATAATACTAAAAGTAGTCGGTCTTAATATTTTATAAATCCATCTTGGAATAGATTTGGACAATATAATGCATCACATGACGATGGGACTTGGACAAGATCCAAATAAAATCATCAATGGACAACAAGCCAGAAGAAATAGTTGGCCTTGGCAGGTAAAATATTTAATCCTAATACGAGTTACAATATTATAATCAATTTGGGAATGTAAATTTGTTAATTAATGTGGTAGATTGTACTTCTGGTGAAAGGGAAACAATTATTGTGTGGTGGTGCATTAGTTTCTCCAAATCTTGTCGTCACTGCTGGTCACTGTCTAGCCACGTGAGTTTATATTGTACACAATTTCCCGAAGATGATTTTAATGATTCATTACCTAAAATTTTTATAAATTTAGTACACAGAGAGGTTTGAACGTTTCGGAATTGACTGTGGCAGCCGGGGTACACAGAATTGGGACAATTATGAATGTCAATGCCCAGTACAGACATTGTGATAAAGGTGTGTGTTCAAAATAATTTGTTAATTATTTGTTTACATTATCGACTAATGAAAAATGTTCTTTTCCAGTTGTAATTCATGCACAGTACTCGGACATTCATAGTGACATTGCATTGTGTTTCCTCAATAAGCCAATGAATTTGACACAGACAGTTTCTCCCGTTTGTCTTCCATATGACACAGGTAAATAGTAATTAGAATGTGGTTAGCTAATAATTTTGAACATGTATATTTATAATGAACTTTGTTTTTCACCCATTTTTACAGACAAAGATTATGCTGGACAAGAAGCAACGATCACAGGTTTTGGAAAAACATCTGACAATAGTGGTCCAGCAACTGTCCTTCATGAAGCTCCAATCCCCATCGTGTCCAACAAGGACTGTCAGGATGCCTGGACTGAAATAGGAGGAAAACAATTCTCGGATTTAATTGAACATTCCATGATTTGTGCAGGGGGGAAGAATAAGTCAACATGTAATGGAGATAGTGGTGGACCACTCACCGTCAAATCAACTTCTGATCGACATGTCCTGGTTGGACTCACTTCCTTCGGACCAGGAACATTATGTAATGTCCCGGATAAACCTCTCTCTGTTTTTACCCGGGTCACTTCACATTTGAAATTCATTGGACTTGCCATTGCCAATACTACTTTTGAAGACATGTCGTCTGTCAAGACTTATACTCCATGTATTGATTAGTATTGAAACATTAAATTTTATCAAGTTAAACTCATAATAAATATATATATTTAAAGTCGATTTACGCAGTTTCAGTGGTGATTAGACAAAACAAAGTCTCAATCAATTATTTAATTTTTTTAAAAACAAAGGAGACGGACAATTTTCAATAACACGTTTATGTGCTTTTTAAAAACTATTAAAAGTAGTCTTTGTTTTGTTCTTTTTTGTCTCAGTTATCCGTCTGTCTACAAAAAAAACACTCTTTTAGTCAAAAGGACTTGAAAATAATTATTTCTTCCATTCTCAGCTTCATGACACATTTTAAAAATTCTCGTGTATCTAATTTATTCATTCGTCACTTGTAACTCATTTTAAATTCATCAGTGAGAAACCTACATGTTCTTTAACACGGATTTTCAAAAAACACTCAAATCAATTCAGCATCCAAGAAGATACAACAATTTCGATGAATCGTCTTCCTCCAGAATCCAGACTGGGGAATCAAAGACGATTAGCTGAATCCACTTCATCTCAAGATCAGTCATCATCTTCTTCCATATCCACGCCAACAATTCTTGCTTCTTCCAATTCTACAGTAGACTCAAATATACTCTCTTCCAGAGGATCCCCATTAAGTTTTACAAATTACATTTTTCACAAAAAATTCATATCACTGTGGATTCTACAATTATTCCTCTCCATCAAAAATTAGAATTGGTCAGTTTTAAAAAATAAATTTAACAGATGCAGCTAGAGAGAATAAAGGACCCTACGTGGCCAAGTATTTCAAGTATCCCCATCGAATCCTTCTACCCGGATCCTCTCAAAAGACAACACACACACACACAACTAGAATGGCAAAGACTTTCTCCAAACTCAAAATTAACTTTTTCTCCTCCTCCTTCTACTGTACAGTCCAACCGAATTTCAACTGGAGTCTCGACCTCAGGTCAAATCCACACAATGGAACAGAGTAAGGATTTGAAAATAGGACCATTCAAAACATTTTGGGGTCGACTCAAGAAAGTCCTATCCTTCAAAGGCACTTTAAGTACAAAGAAAGCTTCTTCCTTTATCCAAAACAATGACCAAGTTGAATGTAAGGAAACTAAAGGTCAGATGGAGAAAATTCCTTCAAAACCAGACAGAAGAATGGCAACAGATTCCAAATTTCAACTCAGATTGAAAATTAGAGGAAGGGAAGAAAGTTCTTCACATAAGAATGAGAAATTTGATGTGAATCAAAATATAAGCAAATCTAATTCTTCCCAAACGAAGGGGTCATTCTCACCAGGAACTAACTGTAGACAAGGAGGAGGAGGTCAAACCAGTATTAGTCAAAATATAATGTCAGAAATCCCAATGCCTTACATGAAACCAGTTAAAGTCAAAAGACTATCTAATCCCATCCTTCTTGAAGGGTACAAGAACGGCATGAGAAAATCTTCAGAATTTAATTCTACCAAAAAACAATTTGAGATTCTTCATCTCAATGTCAATCCAACTCAAATAAATGATGAAACAAAAGTTAAAAAATATCAACACAACAATCATAGATGTACAGTAGATTCTCCACAAGAAAATATAAACTACATTGACAAACTTAATAACAATTATTGTCCAAATAAAATTGAGAGAGTCAAACCAAAACTCCGAAGACAACGGTTCTTTTCACCTCGACCCAGAGTCAGGGAACAAGAAGAGGTCATAAATTTCCTTCATCAAAACCCTTCCCAACTTACATCATCATCCACAGAAATCCAGAAACCGGAAGAACAAGAGAATTTACTGGAGGATGAGGAGGAGAAGGACTCTGAGGACTACACCCTAGTCCATCCATACGAAGAAGTTTATGAGAGTGTCCTTGTAGAACAAAAGATAGACAAGGAAAATGTAGAGACTGTCGGGAGTGATTGGGAAATTCACCAGGTGAGTCAATATATTTTTTAAAAAAATTTTTTGCGAAATAAACAGTCAAATTTTTGAACAGAACGATGAAACGACGGACACAGACGAAGACAAAGAGAAAAGAAAATCCGACACAGAAATGAACCGGTCCTCAAAATCTAATTCCCCGAAAAGACAAAGGGGTCATCCGAAAAATTGTGGGATGTCAAGATATAACAAAACTTGTCTTGTTCGTACCCCGTCCGTTACATACCGTCAATTAAATAAAGAACGAAAAGATTTCTCAGATCCTCCTTCTCATAATAACAAATGTTGTTACTGTGAAGAAAATGCAGTAGGGAGGAAGCTGGACTATTCCAAAAATTTACCGAATGCCAAAATGCAAGAGGAAAAGTCAATAAATTATGTAGATGAATTTAACAGACGGAAAAGAAGGGAGGAAGGCTGGACAAATATGAGTGACGACAGTGAAGACAAATCAATGTCAGGGAAGGATGGAATTTCATTTGGATATCTGAGACCTACAGAAGCGTTCAAGAGAAGGAGAGGAGGAACAGATGGACTCATCATTGACTGTAGTGGTGGTCAACGGGAGAACGGAGTTAAATTTGGAATAAATCCCGTTAAACCTTGTCCTCCTCCTCTTCCTAATTTCACTGGACCCAAACATACTCTCTTGAGAAGTGTTTGTCGACGAGGAAGAACGGCGGATCAAATTAGTTCTCAGAATGAGAAAGACATTTTGGTTGGGAGGAGGATGACAGGGGAGGAGAAAAATGGTGTGACAAAACAACGGGTCATTGTGATGGAGAAAGGGAAAGAGTACATAATTGTTGATTCGGAAGAGCTAAAAGGATTGGGAGTTGATTCTCAATGGATTGAGTCAAAAGTGAATGACAGAGGAGTCAATGTTATGAGACCGGCAGATTTATTAAAGAGAAATAATACGGGAAGATTGGAGACAGTAGATCCAGTATTTAGATATGTGGATAATTTTGGAATGAGTAATAATATGAAATATTTTTAATGGATGATCTTCCCAATCATATTAAATATCTTTTTCATGGATGTTCTATGGGGCTAATATTCTGTGTCATTTTATTTACCACTTGCATTGAGCAATGTTTAATGACATTACGGTTGAAAAATGTGCAACAATAACAGAAACAGTGTATTGGAAACTGTTAGTTTAACTTTAGACTAATTGTGCGTCACACAATCCAATGTTAAGAAAATTTATCAGAGGAGGAGGAGGAGAGTCAACGTCAGTATATTATGAATTAATTTAAATAGTATTTAAGATTTTGTATGCGTCGGAGAAGTTCTTGAAAGACAAGCCAATTTTGAACAGGAATATATTTACTATTTACCATGTAAATAGTCATGTTCACAACACGCAACACAGTAAAGTTAATTAGTACCTTAATTAATGTCGTAGTTGTGCATAAAAACTTGAGAGTGTTGTACTGGTCTCCAGTTTAATCTCAGTTTTGTTTGAGTAGAGACAAACATTTAGATCTACTAATTATCCTTTCCTTACATGAATACTGATTGTCCAAAGTCAAGTCCACTGTATTATAATTTGTTTTAAATGGAGAGTAGTTAGTTGCACACACGATGTACACACTATATGTAAACTGTGTCTAAAGGAGGTATTTTAAAGTGTGTTCTGTGCTGTGTCTGTCTAGATAAAGGAGGATTGTCGAAACCCCCCAAGTCAGATTGCTGGAATAGTATGCAGAGTTTGAAATTACTTGTCAAAGTTGTGAGTCTCTCACTTAATTTGTGTTTGGAAGGTCATGCTTTTTGGAATAGGTTACTCACGCCTCAGTACACTGTACAGATGCTCTGCGGTTTCTAATGAGCATCATCATGGTTTATCACAATTATATTCCTCAAACTGTATTGTACTACGTATCCAGCAATGACAATAATATACATACTTGGAATGTACAAAAGTGTACACAAATATTGAGATCGGGACTGAGGGGACAAAATTCTACTTACTCAACAAAATCCAGTGTGTGGAATGACATTATTAATTTCCCTTCCGGTTCTCAACCCACAAACACTCACTAGTACTACTCCACAATTGTTGTGGTGTACAAATCCCTACTGTAATTATAAGTTCACCTTCCAGTCAAATCAGAATAGTCAGCAGTTTGAGGCAAAAGTTCATTGAGGATCCATCCTGAAGGGTCTTCAAATTTTGCTCCATAATTTTGTGTAAAAATGTTCCTCTTGGCTTGGGCATATCTACTCCTGTCGACGGTGTTTGCCAATCGCTCCGTCAATGATTCTCCGGGGTCAGACGAGAGTAGAGCAGCGACCTACCTGGAAAACCTCAATCGAGAATATACAAAAGCGTGTAATGAAGAGATGACAAGTCGATGGATCTACATTACAAATGTGACGGAATCAAATGAAGCAGACTCTGTAAGAATTTTATTTTTTTAATAGTGTCAAGTATTTATGGTTATAGCAAATAATGAAATAATATGATCAATTCAATAATTAGGTTGCAGCACAAAACAATTACTTGCATTTTCAAGCGAAAGTACAACAAGAAATTATTGATCAATTTCCAAACTGGAAAGAATTCAAGGATGAAAGTATTCGGAGAGAATTTCAATTCCTGTCCATTCGGGGACCTGGGAAAATGAACCCTGTTCTTGTCAAAGAGGTTTGTGCCCAATCTTTCACCTTGACATTAAAATTATGTTTTTTCAGTAACTACGATAATGATTACGGTGTACAAATGTTTTTTTTTGTACACAGATGAATGCACTGAGTACAAAGATGGAGTCAGCCTATGCCAGTGCTACTGTTTGTGCCTACAATGACCCGACTAACTGTACACTCCGATTGGAACCAGGTTAAAAAATAGAAACCATGAATGACTTAAGTCAATTGTAATTGAAATAAAATGTCAAATTGTATTGAATAGAAATCTCGGAGAAACTTCGCACAGTCACAAATTTTGATGAGTTGGCTTACTACTGGACAGCATGGCATGACGCAATGAGCAAAGCAGTCCCCTCATCCGAGTATGCAAGATTCATTGAATTACAAAACATTATGGCCAAGGCCAACGGTATGCCATTCTTTATACAGATAGACAATGTAAAATATTTGACTCAGCAATTTTTAAAAGCTTTTACAATTTTTTAGAATGTGCTCGAGTAATTAACTATGATTTATGTGGATCAACAGGATATGATAATATGGGTGACCTTTGGGCTGCGCCCTACGACGATGGAACAACTGACTGGACAGCAAAACATTTTGAGACTGAGATGTTGGACACTTGGGAACAATTACGACCAATGTACAACATACTTCATGCTTACGTCCGGATGAAACTCAGGAAAAATCCAGAGTTTGGAAACAAGATCACTGAAAATGGTCTTCTACCGGGTATTTCACCTACTCTCTGTTTTCCTTAATGAGTCAGTTCTCGGAGGAGAAATAATATTTTATAAAAGAAGGATTATAATGATTCATTGTACATTTTTCCATTAGCAAATATTTTTGGCAACATGTGGGCACAGGATTGGTCCGTCCTTGAAGCAAAGACAAAGCCATATTCTGAAATTTCATCGTTGGATGCGACGGATGCCATGTTGGAGGCAAACTACACGCCACTCAAAATATTCCAAGTTGCGGACAAATTTTTTGAAAATCTTGGTCTCATTAAAATGAACAAGAATTTTTGGGAGAAGAGTATGATTGAGAGACCACCGGATACAGAAGTAGTCTGTCATGCTTCGGCAGAAGATTTTTGTTTACCGGACGATTTCAGGTGGGTCAACAATTATGAGGATATTGGATTTACATTGGGAACAAAAGGGGAAATGAATAATAAAATGATGACTTTCATTTTTCAGGATCAAAATGTGCACAATTGTGAATCAGGACGATCTAGTCACGGTTCATCATGAAGTAATTTCCTTTGTAGAAAAAAATTAATTCATAATCCATTATTCTCTCCTTGAATAGGAACAAATGTGAATGACGAATGATTAATTTATTCTATAGATGGGCCACATACAATATTTTATGCAGTACTCCGGCTTACATTACATTTTCCGAGACGGGGCAAATCCAGGGTTTCATGAGGCAATCGGTGACTCTCTAGCTTTGGCTGTGACGACCCCTTATCATCTTAAATGTGTTCTTAAATTTAATATCACTGTACCTGGACTAGCCTGTGATGCCAAGAAATCGGATGGAGAACCAGTCATCACCAAAACTGACATCAACTTTTTGTACTTCATGGCTCTTCAGAAAGTAAGTGCGTTCTCCAAAATGAAACTTTTGGATTAACTTTCTCCCGTCGCTGAAATAATATTTTGTATTCCAATCTACAGTTTGCCTTCTTCCCATTCTCTATATCAATGGACAGTTGGAGATGGGGTGTTTTTGACGGGTCCATCCCGGAATCGGAGTACAATAGAAGATGGTGGGAGATTCGGGAGATGAATCAAGGGATTGCCCCTCCTACCCCTCGTCCTAACAATAGTTTTGACCCTAGTGCTAAATACCATATTGTAGCTAACGTTGAGTACATTCGGTAAAGTTTCTTATTACAAAAATATATTTGAAGAGCACAACTAAATATGAATATGATGAGTACTAATTTTGACATTCAATCAATGTGACAGGTATTTCGTCAGTTTCATTCTTCAGTTCCAGTTCTACGAAGCCATGTGCATATCAGCTGGAGAGTACAATCCAAATGACCCAACAACTAAACCCCTGTATCAGTGTGACTTTGACAGTAGTAAAGAAGCAGGGAAGAAATTTGAGTATGAGTGACAACTGAATTGAATTTCATTTTGATTGATTGATTTATGTCCAATTTAAATTCATGATTGATTGACAGATTAATTAGTTGACATTCAGAATGACAGTTTGTTGAGATGATTTTTTAAAAAAGTTGGACATTAACTAATCAGTCATACTTAATTATGTGTGGGTATTTGTAGGGACATGATGCGACTCGGGTTTTCCAAACCATGGCCTGAAGCACTCAGACTCCTCACTGGAAGTCCAAAACTAAATACAAAATCCCTCCTCAATTACTTTGATCCCTTGTTCAAGTACATGGGGAAGGAACTGTCCGAAAATGGAGAAACAGTCGGTTTTGGAAAAGATTACAAATATAACCCAAATTAATTTACAATCCTTCTTGCTTGTGTTGGTAATTCAATAAAAATATTCGCGCATTTATTTATTACCCTCTTCTCGTTTTACAATCCATCCTACTGGAATTAATACCGTTTATGTCATTCATGTCATCGTGAGTGTCCCTCAAACTTGGTTTGAAATATGGTTTGTATATTTAAATAATTTCCATGAATTAACTTGAATTAGGGGTGTGATAAAAAATGTGAGTGTTTCATAATAAAACTTTGCATAGCCCTTTGATAGACCATCGGTACAAAGTAAAAATTTGTCCCTTTGTTTTGCCCCAACATTTCATCTCATTCCATTATAAATATGCAGACCTGTCAAGATAAGAAGCTCTTACATGGAATGGAGAGCACACAATGGGTTAATCATGGCAGGAGGAGGAGCGACTCAAAAATTTTCAGTCTACAGTAGATGAGTTTGTCATAAATGTCACAGTTTTGATTAAATAGCACATTATAAAATTCGGTGGGACACACACACAGTCAATTGATGAACAATACAATAAAAACTAGGGTCTCCACTCTATCACATGATGATAAAGCTCCCATATTTCTCTATAAATTTCTCTTATCATTTAATCAATTTTTGATTTGATGCACATGTACAAAAGATCACGACTGTATACAGTACAGTATTAGTTATACACATACCACACACGCAGAGACACACAGAAGCGATGAGGGAGAGAGTGTACGTGCCAAAAATTTGTAATAACAGGACATAATATCACATCATAAAAAAGTGAGAGAGTGAAATAGATAATGATTGAATGATTCTGCTAAAATAACACTCGTCAGTCTTCTTGATTTTTGTGTGCGTGTGTAGTGTGTACTGATTTAGACTAGTGTAGAGCAGTACAATCAAAGCAGAGGAGGTTGTGACACCGACAACGTTCACTGTATCTTCATCATTTTGGGAATAAATTTAATTAGGAAGGGGTAGAGAGAAAGGGTTGAGAATTTGGGACTGGTTTTCCTTTTTCATTATAAAGGAAAATGAAGGGACGGGATTTTGTGTGTGTGACCTTCTCCGTGTACCTCCTTGCTTTGTCGACGGTGTGTGGTCTCCCCACCAAGGGTGACTCCACTGTGAAGGATGAAGCAGCCGGAGCAGCCTATTTAACAACACTCAACGGAGAATATTCAGTGGCATGCACTACTCAGATGCTAGCTCGATGGAAGTACATCACGGATGTCACGGATGCCAATGCGGAAGAATCTGTAAGAGAAAGTCTTTCTCATGAATAAATTCACATTTTAAGTAGACAAAGTCTGACTATCAGACAGGATATGGGTCGGAATTATGTAGAACACAAGGTCAGAGAATGTCAAGGCTTCAAATCATATTTTATATTTTTTTGTACAGACAGCTGCACTCAATACATATTTGGATTACCAAGCCAAGGTACAACAAAACATCCTGGACAATTTCTCAGACTGGCCTCAGTACACTAATGACACTATCAGAAGGGCATTCCAATTCCTGGCTATACGAGGTCCCGGAAAGATGAACTCTAGTCTGGTCACAGAGGTTTGACTCAAATTCATTCTAGGTGGAAAAAATGATGTACAAATTGTACAAGGCTATTCACAAAATTGCAATGATTTCTCATAGATGAATACATTGATGTCAGAGATGGAATCTGCGTATGCCGTTGCCACAGTCTGTCCCTACAATGATCTAGAGGGTGAATGTAACCTGACATTAGAACCCGGTAAGGATGCTGTGTAGTCAAATGAGCATAATTTCAATCCCGGCATTACATCAAGTTTCTTGATTCTTATTCCGTAGATATCGAAGATAAACTGAGGACATCCAAGGATTATGACGAGTTAGCCTACTACTGGACAGCCTGGCATAACGCAATGAGCAAAGCAGTCCCTACGGCCACATACAAAAGATTCATTGAATTACAAAACATCATGGCTACGGAGAATGGTAACAAATTCACCTGTTAAAATTTGGCAAGCAATGACAGTCTGAGGAGATTTTGACAATTTTGTATCAATAAATACAGGATACAACAACATGGGTGACCTTTGGGCTGCTCCCTACGATGATGGAACAAAAGGATGGACACCAAAACAATTTGAATTACAAATGTTGGACATTTGGGAAGAACTCCGACCAACTTACAATAAACTCCATGCTTACGTCCGGATGAAACTCCGACTGAATGCAGCTTACACTGATAAAATCAATGCAACTGGTCTTTTACCCGGTACACTCTCATACCAAATCTCAACTTTGACATTTCCGACCGTACGGAGCACTCATTTCATTTGTTATTGTGTCGTTTTACAGCTAACCTTATGGGAAATGTATGGGCACAAGATTGGACTGTTTTGGACAACTCGACTAGACCTTACCCGGATGCAGAATTTGTGGATGTTACGAAAGCCATGGAAGACGCAGACTACACTGTGGAAAAAATGTTTCAAGTTTCAGATGAGTTTTTCAAAAATCTCGGTCTCTTCGAGATGAATCAGGGATTCTGGGACAATACTATGTTTGAGAGACCATCACCACCTAAAGAAGTAGTGTGTCATGCTTCGGCAGAAGATTTCTGTGACGGGTCTGACTTCCGGTGAGTTGACACTCTCTTTTTCCCAGTTGACCTCATCCAAGAATGTCTTGATGAAATTAATTGATTACATTTTCAGGATCAAAATGTGTACAAACATCAATCAAGAGGATCTCATCACGGTTCATCACGAGATGGGTCATATTGAGTACTTTATGCAGTACGCTGACAAACATTTCATTTATCGGGATGGGGCAAATCCCGGATTTCATGAGGCAATCGGTGATGCTCTGGCTTTGGCCGTCACTACTCCAAGACATCTGAAATGTGTCCTCGACTTGGACATACCTGGACCGGACTGTGGTGTACCCAGAGAAGTCAAGGCCGAGGCTACAGAGGAAGACATCAACTTTTTGTACTACATGGCTCTTCAGAAAGTAAGTCTTTTACTTTTACCAAAGAACTTTCACCGATTAACTTTCTACAGTTGATGAATAATTCATCATGAATTAATATTGTGTATCTCGGTCTACAGTTTTCCTTCTTCCCATTCGCTATATCAATGGACAGTTGGAGATGGGGTGTCTTTGACGGATCCATCCCGGAAGCGGAGTACAATAGTAAATGGTGGGAGATTCGGCAGAGAAATCAGGGAGTTGCTCCTCCTTCCCCTCGGACTGATGATCAATTTGATGCCAGTGCTAAATACCATATTGTGGCAAACGTTGAATACATTCGGTAAGTTGATTTTAGTTCTTATTGGATGTAGACAAGATTTGAAAATGTTTATAAAATATTTTTGTTTGAAAAATCCTTTGCAGCTACTTCATCAGTCACATCTTACAATTTCAATTCTACGAAGCCATGTGCATTGCAGCTGGGCAGTACAACCCGAATGACCCAGCGAGTGCACCGCTGTATCAGTGTGATTTTGACAGTAGTTTAGCAGCAAGGAGAAAAGTTTGGGTAAGTTCTTTTGATTTTTTAAATTGGCTTGTATTCTGAAAATACTTAGTTTTATTGTGGACTAACAACTTCCCATTGTTTAATTAACCATTAAAGTTCTCAATGAGAGAGAGAAACGATTCAGATTGCAAAATCTGGCACCTGGAATGTGTCAATCCACACGTACACACACACACGCAATTCAATTCAATTTAGTGTGCTTCTGAAAAATGTTTTGTTATTATCTCTTTTTAATTATTGTCGCGGCTGGGTTCTCTATTCATGTGAGATAAAAAGTGAAGAATTTTTTTGTTGACCGCTTCAGTATACGAAGAAGTGAGCTAATCATGATTAGGATATTTATTGCACACTGACGTGTAATATTTATCTCTCCTCTTATCTCTTGTCAAAGCCGGTCATCGCAATGAAATGTCAGGACATTTATTTGTATTGAAGTTATGTAGTACGTAGGATTAAATGTGTGTGCTGACTAGAAGCTGAATAATGAATTTAATGTTTTTCCCTTCGTCTTTTTCAGAAATATGATGAAACTCGGATTCTCCGAACCATGGCCACAAGCCCTCGAAGCCATTACTGGCAGTAGCAAAATGAATATTAAATCCTTGTTGAATTATTTCCAACCTCTATTTGACCATATTGATGTTGAATTGGAAGCAAATAACCAAACTGTCGGTTTCGCAGGTAGATTTGCAAGTCCACACAAAAATTGCTTGAGTAATCTCCTTTGTAAAATCCATTGCAAATGATGATGAATGATGTAAATTTTAGCTGATGACACAGAAGCGACTGCCATATCCTACATAAACTCATATTATGAACCGGTATGAGAAATTTTCACACTAGATCTGTTACAAATGTAACTAATTAGTTGCTAACAAAATCTTAATATGGTAGGAAGCGTCCAAGTTTTGTAACTTGGCTTCTGTGGCTGACTTCGAGTACCAAACAAATTTGACCAGTGCCGAAGCTGAGGCAGCAGTCAGCGATACTGCAATCCAGTATGCTAATTTTGAGCAGGAAGCCTACACCACAACAATTTCAAAATGGACCAACTACGAGTCTTTCCTCAATAATGACTTGAAACGTCAGATCAAATTCATGCGTGCCATTGGGACTTCAGCACTCAATCCTGAAGATTTGATCAAGTACAATCAAGTTTTGAGTGACATGGCCAAAATTTATGGAACAGCCAAAGTGTGTCCATTCACAAAGAAAAATTGTGACTTGGCTACTGAAGGACTCAACCTTGAACCTGGTAGTCACAATTAATAAACTTTAGACTTTTCCCAGAAAAATGGTGAAATTTTTAAAATGGGTTTAAATTGTTGTTTGCAGAATTGACTGAGATTCTGGCTGGGATGAAAGACTATGACGAGATGGCTTACTTGTGGGAGGGATGGCGTGATGCAAGTGGGATGAAGATGAGAGAATTATACCTTGAATATGTCAGCCTGAGCAATAAAGCAGCCATAGCTAATGGTAAGTTAATTATAATTAAAGAAAAATTTGATTGTACAACATATTATAATTGTTAATTAAATGGTTGACAGAGTACGACAACATGGGTGACTTTTGGCTCCTCCGTTACGAGTCAGACACATTCAGGGACGAAGTTCATCAAGTGTACGAAAAGGTCAAGACAGAGTTGTACGAACCACTTTACAGTTTTGTGAGACACCGACTTGCATCCAAATTTACACAAATTGACCCTCAGAAAATGCTCCCTGCTCATATTCTTGGGAATATGTGGGGACAGACATGGGAAAATGTCCTACCCTTCGTCAAACCTTACCCGGATGCAATCTCTTTTGACATAACGGCGTCTCTCCAAGATAAGGTGAGCCCTAGTGACAAATTGTCTTCTCTCATTATCTTGAAAGTTATGTGATGATCAATCTAATATATTTGGCACCCATTTTTAGCTTGCGAATCAAACTCTTTATCCCACTGAGAGATCCAAGAGAGTCAAAATGTTTGACTATGCAAATGATTTCTTCATGAATTTGGGATTGGCGGACATGTCCGTTGCATACAGTGACAAGGCAATGATCATAAAACCGGATGATGGAAGGGAGGTCATCTGTCATGCTTCAGCATGGGATATGTGTGATGGAGACGATTACAGGTGAGAATTGGATTTATCTTGAGATAAAGGAGAAAGTTGATTGAGGAAAGAAAATTTTGTCAATTTGTCATCTTTATTTTTTTAAGGATCAAAATGTGCACAGAGATCAATCATAATGATTTCGTCACCATTCATCATGAGGTAAAACAGAATTAAATTACGACGCAGAGTGATTGGGAATGATTTAGCAAAATTATTACAATTTTTTAAAAATGTCATTTTCAGCTTGGACACATTCAGTATTACCTTCAATATCAAAATCTTCCTATCATATTCCGAACTGGAGCCAATCCTGGATTCCATGAAGCAATCGGTCAGTACTATTTTTAAAAAATTTAATTACGAAATTAATTTGTACATGCTAAAACGATTTGTTTTTTATGCTTGTTGTTGTAGGAGATGTTGTGGCCTTGTCCGTGTCAACTCCAGAACATCTTGAGAGTCTCGACTTTGAGTTTGAGGGTGAAATCACTGAAGATTCCAGAATCAATTTTCTCATGCAGATGGCCCTGGACAAAATTGCCTTTTTACCATTCGGATACTTAATTGATAGTTATCGCTGGCAAATATTTGATGGATCAATCCCAGCATCAAATCTGACTTACAACTGGATCAAAATGAGGTTGGAATTAAAAACAGAAAATAGAGCTTCAAATTAATATCATAAAAATTTTAATGTGATTCTATTATTAATAGAGCTGAGTTCCAAGGTCTTGTCCCACCTGTTCATCGTGATGAGTCAGACTTTGATGCAGGTGACTGAAGGACACTATAGTATTATTATGAGACATGAAATTATGAAAAGATTTATTAATTATTTTTGTGTGGATGAAATGAAGGTGCCAAGTACCACGTCCCTGCAAACACTCCTTACATTCGGTACTTTGTGAGTTACATCCTTCAATTCCAAATTCATCAGAAACTTTGTGAGGCTGCTGGAGAATATCCTGCTAAACCTTTGTCTCAATGTGACATCAATGGTAATGCAGATGCAGGAGAGTTATTTGGGTGAGTGGATTTTGCACATTACAGTTTAATTTAATAGCAATCGATTTTTTTAAAAAAAATGTGTTACTATTTAAATTAGGAAAATCTTGAAGGCTGGTGCATCCAAAAACTGGCAAGATCTTCTAGAATCCGTGACTGGACAACGTACTTTGACTGCGGATGCAATCATTGAATATTTTGAACCATTATTAGATTTCTTGAATAAAACAGCGGTAAATGAAAAGTATCCTCGCAGTTGGGATCCACAACAGTTTGAAGAATTTTTTGAAGCTCCAGAGGAAAGTACGGAGTCATCGACTGCTGCAGTAGAGGAGGATGATGATACTGATGTTGCAGCCATGGTTGTTGGCATTGTTCTCGGTGTCTCTGTACTTGTCATTGTTGTGGGGTACTTTTTTGGGAAAAAGTGCAGAAAATAAGTCATTTTTGAACTACTTATTTATTTAAGATTTTTGCGAATAAAAATCAGTATTTTGAACTACTTACTCAACTTGCCTTCACTCCACTTTATTTCTGCTAATTACTTGCAAGGAAAGACATGTAACTTGAGCGTCATCAAAAAAAAAACGTTGAGATGAACAAAGGATACTGGCGGGAGCTACTCAAATTAGAATTATACGGCGACCAATCAGAGTAAAGGCGGTTGAAAGTTTTCGCAATTCGCTTCATAATTTTGGGATTTGTAGTGAAATGGACATTTAATTATCAATTGGAGGATTTGGATTGTCGTCAACATTTTTCTACACACTGAAACTAGTGGGTGAGTACTTTTCTGTCCGTTGTTAGACATTGTAGTTTGTTTAAACAATGATTTTCATTAGACCTTAGTCTGTTGTTTACATTCTTCTTCTTGAAGGCATAGACATTGCCGGATTAAATCTTCCTTTTCTTGTTTTAGCTTCAATTAAAATCTGGGACTGTCTTTTAATAGTTGTTCTTGTGACTGCTTCCTCTTCCTCACTGGAGTCACTCTTTTTACTTAATTGATGATGAATAATGGGAGACTCAATCTCTCTCTTTTCTACTCCAAGTGGCGTAATCATTTCATCAATGTCAACTAATTGGTCCGTTTCAGGGATAATATTTCTTCCAATAATATCACCTTCATTTGAAATGACATCAATGATTGACAGACGTCTCATTCCAACATTTGTAGGTTCTTCATTTGCTGACAGTCTCCGTCCTCCGTCATCAAAACTTGGAACATTGTCTGCACCGAGTCCACTTGCCCTAAACATTGTTGAACTGGTTGACAACTCTGTGTCAGACATATTTTCTCTCTCAAAAGTAGGAGAAATCATAATTTCGTGTTCTTCAAAAATTTGTTCCATTTTGAGTAAAATCAGTTTCAGTATAGCCACTATTTTATCTCCAACAAATTGTTCTGTTGGACTTGGGGACATTGTGGTGGACGTGCTAGGGATTTTAACATTATTTTTAGTACAGATTTCATGTAGTTTGACCAACATTTCATCCATAGTTGCAGCATAAATTACAATTGCCTTGTCCACTTGAACTCTTTGTACGTCGGTCGAGTCCATTTCTTTGATGATGAGGTATGATCTTTCATCTAATGTTTCACGTCTCAAACCTCCACTGTACTTGAGTTGATTTAATTTGTCTTGTAAAAATCTTTTACGAATTTTAGATCTCCGTACTTCTGCCTTTGCATCTTTTTCTTGAACTTCCAACTCTTTTGAATGTTCTCGTTGTTGTTGGAATCGTCCAACAATTTTTTCTGGGTCAGATTCTCCCGTCATTTCACTCAGTCGATTGTACACATTCTCAATAATACTTTGTGGTTTTGAATCCCCTTCATTGTTCGCTTGAATCCCAACATACAGTCCTTCTGAAATTGATGAATCTCTATGGATTAAATGAAATTTTGGAAATGTCAACCTTGACCCGATTGCATCCATTCTATCACGAATTTGTTTCAGTCGGAGTCGTGACTCAAATAATTCTTGCTCTCTGTCAGTGTATTCTTTAATTGTGTCAGCCTCAACCTGTACAATATGTGTGTAACTATTAATTTTCTCTATTCAACACTCTTTCTCTATAAGTTATGATGATGAATAGCGATCGTTCAAAAATTACACAAAACAATATTTTTACCTCCGCTAATTTGGTTCGAGCTGCTTTTCTAGCCTTTTGTGCTTCCTCCAGTACATGTTCAATCCTAGTAGCCTCCTTTTCTTGTTGGTCAATGAGACGAGCCATCTCACCAATTTTTATTTCTCTGTTGAAATTTTCTCCCTTGAGTACAATGATCATAGTTTTGTAACGAGCTCTGATATTTTCAGCCTCTGTTATTCTCATTTGCATCAGGGCGATAGCGTTTTCAGTTGTTTTTAGTTCCATAATTCTGCAAGATCATATATAAAGTGTCTATTTTAGCATATAATAGAGA
>WJFB01002651.1:0-17647 GCA_009870185.1 Pygmarrhopalites habei
ACAATTCCACTCTTCCCCCCAATTTTTACCTTTTTCCGGGGAAAATGACTTTAGCTTCTCCTGCAGTTTCCGGTATAAGTTGCACTCCTCCGGGCAAAATTTTACCCTTTTCCGGGGAAACTTTCCCTTCTCTTCTAAGAGTGCAGAGTCCGAGGAAACGAGGAATAATAATAGGGTCTGCGTTCACAGAATAGCAGGTTGAGTCTCAGCCATTGAGACACGTTAAAGGTCGTTCGTATGGGAGGGTGCGGTGTGTGTGTCAGGTCCATTGAAATGGTTCCATGACTCATCACTCTTGAGAGACTATTTTGAGGAACTAGTGATGTTGAAGTAGAATATGATGGAACCACGGAGAGGTCATAATGTAGTAGTAAGTGGGTGAAAATTTGTTTTCTCCATCAGATGTCAGAACTGGACAGGGAGATTTTCCACTTATTAAAATTCTTCGCTCCACACTTTACAGTCGTGCTGCATTGCCGCATGAGTATTGACAACAATTTGCTTGCTAATTTCGGAAGGAGTCAAGCCTTACGTTCTTTTATTCCTGGCCTGGAGGCTGTTTAGCCTGGATGGGTCCCATAAGAAACACATGAAGCGTACATACGTCATCCTCCAAGCCTCCATCCCCATCCCTCACTTTCCATGCAGCCTGCATGATGCAGGCCACTTCCAAAAAAAACCTGTTCGGAGTTAGCGATGGAAATGGATGGCCTAGTACCCCCACTTTTTATTAGCTTATTTTGAAGAGGGGATCACACTACATCATTTCCTAGAATACTAACAAAAGTTAATCATAAACACGCCCGCCAGGCGGATTGGCATGATCCATTTCCCTTGAAAATGTAAGGAAAATGACCAAATTCAAAAAATCGATAAAAAAGAACCCGTCTACAGAAAAATCTGAAACTTTGTGGACGAGTACCCATTGACATGGGAAAGTTTTTGAGTGAGTGACCGACCAGCCAGATATGGCGGGAAACCGCCCACATCATGCCAAACTTCCATAAGTGTTTTCGCGCTATAAAATTATTTGAATATTTTTCAAAATATTTTTAAAAATTCATTCGAAAGTTATCCTGACTCATCATTGTGTCACTGGAGTACAGAAAAAATTATTTGGTGTCATTGACATGACCTCAAAATGTCATCAAATGCGTATCATCCAAAGAATTGAAATCGTAATTTAAACCTTTCCGCCAAGATCTCAGAAGGTATATAAGGGTAATCAACCCCGGGGAATCCGAATCTGACCTCCATTTTGCGATCCGAGCGCCATCTATTGAGTAAATCACAGTAACTTATTTTGAGCAGTAGGTGGCGCCCAAATCGCAAAATGGAGGTCAGATTCGGATTCTCCGTGGTCGATTACCCTTATATGCTTTCGGAGACCCTGGGGGGAAGGTTCAAATTACGACTTCAGCCTTTGCGATTAAACCGATTTTCTGACATTTTGAGGTCAAACCAGTGACCTCAAAGATTTTTCCTGCACATTAAGAACACAGTAAATCGTCAGAACAACTATTGAATGAATTTTGAAAAATATTTTCAGAAAATTCAAATAGCATTATGGCGCCAAACCATGAGCAGAAGTTTGGCTTGCTGCGGGCAGTTTCCCGCCAAAGATGGTGGGATGGCCAGTCACTCAAAACCTTCCTCGTATCAATAGGTATCCACCTGCCAAATTTCAAATTTTTCTATAGACTGGTTCTTTTTAGCCGATTTTTTGAATTTAGCCATTTTCCGTACATTTTCAAGGAAATTGGAACACGCCGACCCGCCAGGCGGGCGTGTTTATGATTAACTTTTCTTTATACTCTGGGAAGAGATGTAGTTGGACCCCATCTACAAAATTAGCAAATAAAAACGACCTTCTGTGATCATGTCCCTATACCCACCTTGGTCGAACATGTCCTTTTTCCTCCTTTCAGTTCCCCATCCTACAACATTTTGGGCTCTCAAGTGTACATGCGGGTTTAATTAAATTTAAAGCTAACATCCGAAAGTAATTGTGATTTTTTTTAAAAAAAATGTCATTGTCATCATAATCTTTAAAGTAAAACTTTGAGACAAGAAAAAATCATTACAAGTGAACTCTTTTAAGCTTCGCTACTTTAACTGCTAATCAATCAAAAAGTTTGAATTACTTTAGACGTAAAATGACTTTTTCGTGTGAATGGAGTCTTTAGTTATATTTATTTAGTGATAATTAATTAATTAGAGGGAAACGTGGGGAGAGGAGATTTGTGAGAGGAAGTAAATACAATGTATATTTATGGTATGTGCAGAAAAATGAACAAGGTAAATTCCCAATGAATTCATTAATTAAAATTAATTGAGGTTTCTTTCTCAGAGCGTTGAATTTAATGGGAGACTCGGATTTATCCAAGGGACCTCCGAGTGCAAAAATTGTTTCCTGATCTCAACTCGACATGACTGAGTGTAGTAAATCGCAAATATTCTGAATACAATTTGAATGATTAAGAAGGCCTGTCAACCAACACAAAAACAATTAGTTTGGTCACTGAATTTTTGAAAAATACATCCTCAGAGGTTGTTCTTAATGGTCTAACTTGACGTTGAGGTCACTTGGACGAATAGGGGTGACAAAAACGTAAATTGGAGGTCATAAACTAGTGCCGTAGCTACAGTCGTCATGTCAGGACAGATTTTGATCGGCTTTTCGACAAAATATCCAAAATACTGCTCCATTTATGGGCCACCCATGGGGGAATTAATTCCTTGAGACGCTTGACCTGAGGTCATCAGACAGAAGCCATATGTGGAGTGACTTTTTTAGAAAAAAAATCCGGAAGGATTCTGACCAATCTCAAACCTCATTTCCGCTTTCTCGTGTCTCTCCATCATGTCACTTTTTGACTACCTCTGTCTATTCAAGTGACCTCAGTGTGCCTTACTCAACTCAAAGTGTCAAGTTAGACTTTTTCCCAACCTCTTTAGACTTCTACTTGACATATATTGTTTTTCTTACTAGGATTAGCCAGTTGATAAAATAAAAAACGAGAGCTGTGTAGGTTATTGTGACGATCACCTACAGGAAAAGACGACAAATTAAAAAATGAATATAAAATTTGACCCTTCACCCACTAATGTCAACTCACCAAAAATACGAGGAAAATCACGGACCAAATTAAGTAAAATTTAAATTTTCTTGTGGTTCGCAATGGCTCCACAATTATCTAAACAACAAACAACAAATTGACATTTTGACAGGACATTTTTATTGAGGAATTCTTTATAATTTCATACTTTCCGGCTAGCCGTGAACAGGACAAGCGCCATGACAGCCTGGATGGAGTGAGTCATGATGACCCCAATTATGATGATTGACACGTAAACAGCCACTGGAAAATGAACATCCCTTCATTTTAAAAAATTGAGCAGTCAAATTTAACTAATTGTAGAGAAGGGCAATTTACATGTGAGTCTGTTGTCAAAGTGAAGGACGGGGCCGGTGGGGTCGTCGGTCGGTTCCACTTCTCCCGTTTCCGTCTTCTGATCAAAAAAATAGTCAGTGAGGGGTGGGATGATGAGGACCAGACCATAAATGATCGATACAGCAGACAAGGTCTAGAATTTTGAGGAAATCCAAAAGAAAAAAACCAAGACCATGTCCTCATTGATTAATTGACCCAATAACAATTTATTCACATTTCACAGTGACTCAGTTTGACCTTACCATGTCGACCATGGAGAAAATTTTGAGCGGAGTCCCTTTCCTTTCCATTGTGATAACTTTTGGAGTAAATTGTAAATTAATTACACATTAAAATTGTCCACTATTAAGTGATCATTGATACTGATCACTCACAATTTTCAGTTTGTACAAGATATTTTAAAAAATTATGGAAATCCCTGTATTTCTCACAGCACAACAAGTTTTTTATGTGATTGTAAATTGCGTCTCTCCAATCAATTTTTGTAGTATTCTATATGGAGGACTCGTCTCTCTTTCTCTCTTTGTTGATTGTGGAGGAGGATGAGCAATAAAATTGATGAGGCTTCTTCTCTCCTCCCAGTCTAGCCCTTTTTGTTTTTTTGTACTTTCGTCAAAGGTGGCAAGTTAATTTTAATTCTTCTCTCTCTTTCTTTCAAGTCGTAGAATTAATTAAATGAGTATGACGCTCTCTCTCTCTTCTTGTGTGGCGTCCTTTACACACACACACTATGTAGTTTCTCCGAGGAATTCAGTTCAACACACACACAGTCACACACACACACACCTTCACAATTGTGTACTAAAAGACTACAACTCCAAATCGTTGTTGTTTTGAGCACTTATTTTTTTTTTTAAAAAAAAACGTTTGGTCGGAGATTTTTCCCTGGTTTTTTTTGTGAGGGAAATAAATAAGAAAAAAAATATTTTTCTGGAAAGTGAAGAACTAGAAGAAGGTAGTTAAGAGAGAAGGACTATAAGACACTATTAGGGAGAGTCAGGAGGAGGGAGGAGGAGAAGAAGAAGAGATTAAACTTTGTACCGCGCTTTTTCCCATGTAAATTTCTAAATGAGTCGTACAAAGTGTAAAATAAAAATAATTTTGGCCATCTGACAGACGGGCTAAATGAATGTAAAAACGGTGCAAATGCTCTGGTAAATACACACAAACACACACACACAACTCTGTGTGTCACACACACTCAAACACAAACACACACACACACACACACAGAATGGAGATGGGGGAATACGACACGCCAAAAGAGAGAGAGGAGAGATGAGATGAGATGAGAGATAGAGAACAAAGTTGCAATCAATTTTTTATTCTTGAAAGCAAGGAGACACACACACACTCACTCAGTCGACAGAATGAGGAGAGACTCACCTATAATACCATTTTAACTATAGGAAAAGTGGAGGGAGGAAGAGAGAGAGAGACACACACACACACTCTCGACGACGACCCACACGTTCAAAAAGTTGTCAAGGCTTTTTCCCCCTCCTTCTCTTCTTGTAGATTATATTATTACACACACTTTTTTCACATGAGACATTAGTCTACTCGAGTCTTGTTGAAGTGGAGGAAAATATAACGTGTGTGTGCACACACACAATCTACAAAAAGGAGAGGAGGAGGAGGAAGATGAAGATTCATGGATGAGAGCGTGGGTACCGTCAAACCCAGTGCGAGTGTTGAATTACAGTCCTCCTCCCCTCAAAAAACCAAAAAATCTTTTTTTTTACATTACTTTTCCCAAATTTATGAGTTGAGAGGAAATGACATGTGTATCGAGTCGAGGGGAGCCAAAACCATCTGATGGCATCTTCTACTTAATTTAACCGTAAAATCTGGATGAACACCCCGGCCACTCGTACAATCCTCACTCAGAAATCCCCGATCCCCGAATCCCAGGATCTCTCAAGGAGAAAAAAATCCGAAGAGAATCCAATTGTCACTCTGAAATTAACTTTATTCCCACAAAGCCCATCATTATTAGAATTTTACAGTCGTCAACGCTGCCTGCGTCAAAAACTAAATGTTATGTGTGTGGTTTAAAGACTGTCAAATCCACAGAAATCTTCATATGATAATTGTAAATAAATGGTTTTAATTCATTTAAATCTAGCTTCGTACAAAATATATATTATATTATTGCGGTTCTAGAGTTAAAGAAGAGAAGCGTTTTCGTACATCAGACTAAAAAATTAATGATTTGTGAACCACCCTTTCACTCTCTTAAAATTCTCTCCCTTTAAGGGCAGCCGTCCTTGGGATGACCAAATTGATGGGAAGGACAAAAGTGGCCTCTCAAATCAGATCAACGGAGGAGTGGGGGGCGGGGGTGGAGGTCTTGTAAAAGTACTTGGAATCGAGAACATTGGGTGGACAAGGCCATCTTTCACGTGTTTTCTGCCTGAAAATCCATTCATTTTATTTTTATCAAAATCTTGAAAACAATTAGGAAGGAAATGGATAATGTGGACGTACAGACAGAGATGTAATAGATGGAATAAGCTCTGAAAATTATTTGGACTGAGAGGAAGACGTAGAGGAGCCAATCTGTCCATCGTCGACGCTCGATACTGAGGACGAGGACGATGCTCAACATCAGACTCCTACATTTTAAATACAATTTCAATTTGTACTAATTATTAAATAATATACGGAGCACAAATGAATCCAAATTATGTATTTACGTACAACAAACAAATGTAGACGAGGGACCAAATACGCCAACAAGAAAATTTCTGAAGGGCTGACAACGGTTGAGAGCGCAGCTGTGTTTTAAAAATACAAATTTATAATTCTTCCAATTCATCATTCGAGAGTATGTTTTTTTGTACGGATTTTTAAAAATAAAAATTTCACAACAGACTCTCTTACGACTTTCGAGGCAGACAGTAATTTTGTGGCCATAAATAACTGCATGAAAAAAATTCCAAAGACGATCGAAACCATCAGAATGAATGCGACGAATCCTTTTTCACATTTGTGTACATTCAAAAGAGGAAAAACTCAATTATTAAATCCATCATCAGGAGACACAAGATTGCTATTTACTTAGAATTGTTTTCAAGGATTACGGATTTGTACAGCAAAAACATTTTAGGAACTTCAAAGATCAACTCGAATTCTTTTCCGAGGGACCGACAATTCAGTGACATTTTCAACAGTGCATTTTTAGCTGCTTTGTTGCAAAATCTACACTGAAATGAATTGATGTAGAGGAACAACCAGAAAGAGGAAATGCCGGATGACACTTTCAACAATACTTGGACGCCACAAAAGCTCACAACAGACAACAACGACTGTTTGTAGTGTTTGGTTCCAATCGAATTAATCTAGTCCGACCCAGGGAGTCACTTGTGTCCCTCAAACTCTTCCGAAAAATGGGATAACTCCCGTACAAACTTAAATGGGTTGCGGAAACAACGACATTTTGAATCACCACAAAGTATCTCTCAACTCTAATGTCCTTTCGTCTGTTGACTGGTCTTGCGAGCACTTGCCAGAATTTTCAACTAAATTGAGACCACTAAAATAGTTTGTTGTCCAAATCCGTAATCCAATTCTAGAACATATAATGACATAATTAATTGTTGAATTTACTGTAAATGTGAATACTTGAATTGTCCGTTGCTGGACTGTTCTGACTGCTGGACATCAAAATTGTCAGATCCTCCTCCTCCGAAGACTCTGTCCCATTCTCCTCACCCTCCTTCCGTGTCAAAACATTGACGGGGGCATTCAGACTAAAGTTTTTCTCTCCAAATGTCAATGACAACGTCTCATTGACAATCCCCAGACACGCGAGTAACTCCAATGTCAAATAAATATCCATTTTTATTACACAATTTCAACCTCACAATAGTAATGAAAATTAATGGAATTACAATGTCGATGACTGCAATCAATAAAACAGCTTCTTGTCGATCCATCGATGTGTATCGCACACAACAACTGATCACAACAATTTTTGAGTCACACAACTTTCTCCCGAAACTGGAGAAAGTTTGACTAGATCACTCTTGAATATCCCAAAGTTGAAAAATGAAGTCAATTGATTCCTACTTTCCTGGTGGACATATTGTCAGGTCATGGAGTAGTTATGAAATAGACACACAAAAAATAGTACTTTTTCATTCCCGCTCTCTCTCCTTGTGTGTGTGTGTGTCCTGTGTACCACAAAGTTTTTGTGTTGATCTAGTGAAAAAATATTTTTAGAACAAAGCCATTTCATGATGCGATGAGGAGGAGGATGGTATAGAAAAACTACATAATCTCCCCACACTTTTGCATACAGGCATTTTGTTATTCTGCCAAAATTAGCTCCGAAGAGAGTGAGTGTGTGTGTATTGGAAAATACAAATTGTAATTTACACTACACACACACACATGGATATTCCCCTTTAAAAATTGAATATTCTCCGTCACAAACTTTTGAGGGTTCATTAACTCCGATTGATCCGCGTCCCCATTTAAATGATTACCCGATGCAATGATGCAATGAGAGATGTTGCTACTATAGAAATATTTTTTTAATTCCATTATTATGTGTTATGTCTATACAGAAAGAAGAGAGAGAGTGTGTGTACGTGTGTGTGGAAATTGACAATCACTTGGGTTGATCACATTTCGTGTGAAGATTGGGTGGAAGTGGAACTGAGAGGTCAAGGGAATAGTGTGGATTGTTGGATCGGATTCTTGGGGGTGGGAGGTGTTTTCAAACTTTGACTGGTGCCCGGGTGTCTGGGGAGATGAACCGAACATCCGTGTTGACATAGACTGGGGCGGGGAGACCACCAGATGTCAATTTTGTGGAGGAGGAGGAGGAGGGAAGGACACGAGGGAAGAAACTCTCTCTTTTGATGAGATCCCTATTGAATTCGACAACAATTATCCCCGCAAGTCGGAAAATTATTTCGATGACAAGGTAAGTGATTGTAAATCCATAAAATTCGTCAGACTGATTACTGAGAGCAAAAACAGGGATGCCACCTCCGATCAGGAGGACTAGAAGACAGATGGACCAGATCAACCAAAGGGTAATTTTCTTGAAGGATTTTATGGGTCTCTCGTCAAACTGTGTGAATCAAATTTTATTAATAACGTTTCGCTTAAAATGAAGGCTGAAATTATTTTGGAAAAAGAGAAAGGACCTTGGATGCACCCGAGAAGAAAGTGATGGCCATTAATCCCTGCGACAGGCAAACTACGAAAACTATGCCCCACGCAAAGTAGAAAAAGGCATTCCCTGCAAATGACAATTAAATATTATAAAATTTGTATGAAAAAGTACCCACTCCTTTCAAAGCGAAGGCACCCTCCGAGTTAAAAAGTTTTACTGATTTTTTACCTGGATAAAGTTTCCCTTCAAAGAGGTAAGGTTGACCTCCCTTGCCCTCTGATATTACAAAAATGTCTAGCATCAGTCCGATTGTCGCCAGTACCTGCCAATTCAAAATAATATTTACTCACTCTTCGAATCACAATTAATATTTTAACTATTGAGTCAACATACCAAATCTATCATCGATACGATTGTCAGGTTATTGAGAGCCTCACTCGGCGTTTGTGGATCCATTAGGTGTGACATGTCCACTGAGAGCTGGACAGTAGGAAAAACAAACGGTCAATAATTAGTTCGCGAAAAATGTATTTGACATATTTTGATTAATTGATTTAAATTACAGAATGTACAAGAATGTGTGTTGTGTGACAAAAATCAAGTCTTCAATCGTGTCGATCGCTTAAAGGTATTGCAGGCCCTGTGACCTCACTGGAAAAACTGGGTCAAATAGAAAAATCCCATTCAAAATTAAATGCACTGATTAACTTCTTTACCAGTGTTAAGAAAAGTGAGTGTGAAATACCTGTACTTTTAGAACAAATCCGGATTTCCTTTTGAATCACAAACTCCGATGGAACAAAAACTCTGATTGTTGAAAAGTGGACAAATAAATTGTCCACTCTTAACTCATGAAATGAAGATTGTGTGGGGATTTGAGACAGAAAAGTATGATGAGTTTTCAATTTAATGGTATCAAAATTATATAATTGAGAAAGTCCTTTTAGTTTTTCAGATTCTCTCCCCGGAAAAATGTGGTCTTGTGAAAGATAATGGAAGTCGCTGATTCCTGGTGTGTGTGCGTGTGTGTTTCACATGTAAAGTTGAGGGATTTCGATCAACTACAATCTACGTTCTGCAAATCTCTCTCTCTCTCATCCTCAGATCGTGGTAGAGAATGACAAAAAAACAGATACATATGCGTCAATGTATTTTTAGATTTTCTCTCTCGAGATAGTGATCAGTTGAGGAGGGAATACCTTTCTTGTTTTTATCTCCGTCCAACTTCCGCCAAGTGATGAAGACGCAAGTCAACTGAAGATCATCACTTTTTCCCTATTCATCACAAACGTCCTCACAATCCTCTCAAAATAAAGTGCTCCAGAACAACGACAACAACAACTGGAAACCAATTTGTTGTTCAGTGATAACTGTGAAACTTTTTTTAAATTCCAGGTCGTTTTATTCTTGGACAATCCGTGTCAAAAGTCTAGAAAAAGTGTCAAGTTTACCATAGAATTTTGGCCATATTTTCTGAGTAAATTAGAAAATAATTGTTGTAGAGTTGAGTCTTATTTTTTTCTGGGTGAGAAGAGAGTACTGGAAAAGTGGATGACCTTCATCTGTCCAGTCTTGGTGTCAACTGTGCAAAAACCAAATTTCATACAATTAGCAATTTCTGAGCATGTCATACATGTATGTATCAATTTCTAAATAAAGAATTTCAAAATACCTCAAATAAACAGTCCAGTTTCACTAATCAACAACACTGGCATTTTGTTAATAAAAAAAATTCACAAAATGTAAAATAGTTTAAGAATATTGACTACTGTTTAATAAAAAGTTGGCCATTTTCAACTTTATGGACAAGTGGTCAACTACTAGTAGTTGTTGACATGTCAAGGGTATTTTTCAGCAAAAGATGAAGAGGAGACAGTCTCAACCAAAGAGGCCATGGCGTGGAAGAGGCAACAAGTGACGAACCAAACAAAACAACTGACTAAAAATTCCTCTCTACTTTTCAGTGGGTAGTAGTCAAACATTTTGTCCAGGACAATTGTCCGAATCATTCCGAAAATAAAATTTTTACAGATTTAAAAAATATACTTTGCTAGTATTTTCAGACGACTTGTGAAGCTTCATTCACCTTCACCAGACCACATGGATCTAAATAACTAAATTAATTTCCCAGCAACTTTTGCGGCAAAGTGTATTATTATTTCTAATGCAAATTCATTCACATGTGTATAATTACTGAATGACGAGTTGCTCCATTAATTAACATCTTCCCTGATCATCCTTGTCATAAACATGTTTTTGCATCAGCGGCGTTGATAGACGTGTGTGTGCCAAATCTTAGGTACAATAATGAATGAACTAAGATGAAACAAAGTCAGTGGGTACCCCAGTCAAATATGGACAATTATTTCAACAAATGCCAATTTTTATTTCATTCTTTTAAAAATCTTTGTAATAAGTACAAATCATCCTTTGCGGACTTTTCTTTTGATCATAATTAATTAATTCATATTGCTATTCCCTGTACTCAACGCTTAGTAAAAATTTCATTGATAACATGTCTAAAAATGAGAATGAATTATAATCATCATTATTACTTTCACTCTTAGTAATTATTCAACGAGTGGGGATTTTTCATTGTATGTATATTGTTTCAAGGTGTAATAGGTCATAGCTAAATTCATTAAAAGTTAGTTGTGTAATAAAATTGGCTACCACGTGAGAACATTAATCTCTTAAGTTTTAATCTCATTCGTTGTGCATGGGAGGACCCTGACTTTTCCATTATGTCGTGTCGTGTGTGAGTATTTAATAGTTATTGTACAAATTTCAATTCATATTTCGGATGATTATTTCACTGTGGAAACTCGGTTGACGATTGGAATCCATTGATGTGATGTTGATGGGGGTAAGTATGATAGTCGTGGTATGCGGTAGGTTGGGCATGATGAGGTTTCTCGTGACATCTGGTACAATGTCTGGTGAGGGCAGGTCTTCTCCTGAAATTCGGGGACACACAATTGGATCAGTACTTTAATCAGTGGATTTCCTACATTTTTTTAAAAAAATTTTTACCTGGGTCCACGACATCTAAAAGCAAATCTCGCTTCCTCCGCCATTTCCGAACAAAGGGCAACTCGGTCCGAATTGGCATTCAATTGAGCATGCCAACAAAATTCCAGGATAGCGACCATGATGGCCAATGTGAGTCCGACGAGGAGGACCACAAAAACTCCACCAATACTGTCAACTCCCAGAGCGGATGCTTTCGAGTCCAACTTGTTCTTTATATCCCGATTACAAATTTTACCACTTCCCGTGTTCCTCCACCAAATATTGTAGTATTTCTGAATGATCCCCTTTTCCTGCATCTCCAGGATGGCCAAAGATATTTTATCTCGCCAGGGAGAACCGATCGGAGTGGCGATTCCGTAACCTACAATCAGAATTTAAATGTAAAAAGTCTGTCACTTAAATTTATGAATGTTTGACGAAAATAATTCATACCTTTTGAATCCAAAAGTCCTCCGATTTGAGTCAAGTTGCAATTTTGTTGAACGACATAGTCCAACATTGTGGATTCCATGAGGAAAGCATAGTTGCCCTCCAACACTTTCGTGATCCCATCCTCGTAGGATGAGACAAAAATTGACGGTTTCCGGGACTCCATAAATCTCCACATTTTTTGGAATGTCTCAATTTTTGAGTCTCGGAAAAAAGTCATTGTTGACCCGGCCTCTACAACATTCCCATTAAATTTTTAATCACAAAAATTCTCATTCTGCTGTACAATATTTTTTTGCATATCATATAAATCTCACCGAGTGTCCCGTAAGCTATTTCCGACTGCTCAGCCAGATCTTCCGCTATTGAAAATTAAATTAAGGAATGAGTAAGCACTGAATGTGCAATTAAATTAAAATGTTAAAAAATGAATTTCCCTACCTGATTCAATTGGAGTACTCATTCTCTCGACAGTCAAAAAAGCTGCCAAGTTCGCAGTGTAAGATGAAACAATGACAAGACTGAAAAACCACCAAATCCCACCGATGAGACGAGTAGAAGTGGTTTTCGGATTCAAGTCTGACCCTTGCTGCATTAGGGTCCCGACTGGGTACCAAAATGCATTCGCTGCAATGGAAAATAATTACACTTTTTAATGCTATACTGCATTTAGATTCGATTTACAATTTGATTCTAGTTAATTACCCAGAGTGAACTGATTCCTTACTACTCCCACAGCTGCCCCTACATGACATTAAAAATTACAGTTTTAATCTCCAATTAAATGGAAATATAATTTACTAGTTTCTAACCAGAAGTGTGATGAGAGACAGCAGCAGTCATGGCGGACCACTCGTGTGGAGAAAACCGAGCCACAACAAACATGGTCAAGGACACAAGAATGTAAGAGATTACGACACTAATCCAAATCTCTACTGCCAAGGGATTTAGAAAACTGAAAAGTCGGGCAGGGGGCCTTGTGGGGACTTTGAATAAAATGGATATTCCAAGGTTCATAAAAGGCTTGGTAAAGTCAATCACACTCTCCCGTGCGTAGTTTATTGTCATCGATCCGATGGCCAGGTCAGCTTTCTGCTCGGAAATGTAGAACAGAATACAATAAAAATCCAAAAAATACAACAAATAACATAATTGTTTCTAATTTTCATACCTTGTCAATGAGTTGTCGAACAACGCCATTCCACTCGCCATTTTCATGATCGTACACTCCATATTTCCCATCTGGGACCAACTGTCAAAAAATAATTTGGATTTATGACTACAAATTTAAGTTTAGTAAACCAAATAAATTGTCAGTCTCACCTCGAGGACATATTTAAACCCAACAGAGACGGAAATGAGTCGGAGGAGGTCAACCGAAAATCCTGGAAGAAAATAGTTATGCTATAGAATCATTCTAGTATTTTCTATAAATTCCAAATTTTTCAAAAACTCACCGATAAATCTCGCATTCCCCGTGACATTCGGTTCCGGGTTGAGAAGGACGTAGGGTGTCTCGAGGACAGTCGTGACGACGAGAGTGATATTTGTGACAGCCGTGTCCCAAAATGTTTTTGGATTTGTGATATTAAGTCGTCGCTCTGGAGTCCACACCCCAACTTTCTTAAGTCCCTTGGGACCAAGTCGAACAATGTCCATTCTGATGGATGACCTGTCAGTTTCCTTAAAAGCGACTGGCCCAGTGAGACCCTTGAATTCCACAGAAGTAATATAGTTGAGTAGAGAGAGACCATCAGGCCAAGGAGAAGAATCACAAGTCAAATTTGAAGGGAGAAGAGTCCTTGACCCATCCAGCATGGACAGGGCATACCCGAGGGCCATGACACTGTCGAAAGCCAAACCAGTAGATGTCAAGATGGAGGGTAAATCTTTATCCCAGATTAAAGAGGACACATCCCCGTCTCCGAATGTTTTCAATTCTTTAAATCTGTCCCGTAAATATTTTGACTCTTGATTTACAATTCTAAAATGAAAATGAATAATAAAAATTATTACTTTTAGTTATTTGATAATTATTCAACAGTATAAATACAAAATATCTTATGTGAACTCACGAGAAGGCTGTCAAGTTGACATTTGACCGAGAAAAACCAGTCAAGTTGGCAGTGGCCAAGTCTAAATTTGTGAGGAGGTAGTGATACTTGTAGTCTGTCATTTGAAGTTGAACAATGGCAGAGAGGAGGTCAGGGAGACTGGACAAAGGACAGTCAATCATCAATTGACGAATCTCACGATTCTGGACTTCCTCCAGGACTTGGCGGTACGTGTCTGGACTGACTCGTCGTACAATCACATTGTCACTGGAAAGAATCAAAATTATTTAGTAATCTATTACTACTTACATAGTATACAAAAATTTAAGGAATTACCTAATGATAGCTGGTTCAGTCAGAAGTGCTTGCATTTTCATCAATCCTTTCTCATCCTCATAGATAATCGCTTCAAAGTAAAGAAAGTACAAATTTCACTACTGTCAGTTTTAATTCACAAATTGATTTACAATGTCAAGAGTTTGTACCAGCTCTTTGCCACTTTAGAAAAGAAATGAGGTCTCGCATGGCAGAGCTCCACATTCGGAGGGAAGGAGCCATCCGGATCACAAATTCGGGTTCAGGGTTTGTTCGTGCCTCGACAGTTGGAATTTTGTACTGAGTGTGGGATGCAGTGGAGAAAAATACGGGTATATCCATTGTTGCTGAAGTCCAACTCATCATCCATTCACTGGAAGGGTCAACATCGGATGCGGCTCCTAATATTGCAACCAAACCTGTCTGCAACAGTTGGCACAATTGTTTTGAAGCCCGGAAAGTGTCGCCCGGTTTAACGTACAAAGTGTTGGCTACCAGGGTCGTGTTTGGCAAAAGAAGTTTGTCCCGATTGAGGACATGGAGAGCAAAGCGGTAACCAAAGTCGATTGGACCATCCTTCTCCTCTTCTGGCAGGACAATCCCTATATTTGATTTTCAGATTACATTATTACATGATTCTCACACAACTTGACAATTATTATAATTTAGAGGGTGAAAGTTGAGGTCAACTCACCGACATTGAGGAGGGATGGGAGAGCCTGGCTCCGTAAACAGAAATTGACAACAACAATAATGAGGATGGCACACTTGACATTGACCATGTGTGGCATTTTCAGGAAGTCAGGTTGACAAATTTTATTATTATGTATTTACTTTGTGGCAAGTGGTGAAAGTAAAAAAACAACAAATTTTAACTTTCCTTTCAATTGGCACTCACTAATTACTTGATTTTGACACATTGACTCAATTAATTGGCTGTTGTGTGGAGGGGAGGACTGGAAGACAAAAATATGAGGAATGTTGACTGTGACCCTTTGACTGACCTCGGAATGGACTCGAGGAGGAGGGAGGGAGATTGGATGAACATGACGAGGTCAGTCAGTGGATTAGTGGACAATTAATCAAAATAGAGAGAGTGAGAGTGGTTTAAGGCGTAATCTCCAGAGCGCAATGCAAAACAAATATATTGACGCTACATATGATGTATGTGCAGAGCAAACTCTCTCTCTCTCTCTCCACACACTCACACATGCACACACAACAGAAATATTTCTCCGACGTCGTACACTCCTCGTCTCCCTCCGAGTCGAGTTGACGTCGTCGGGCGGAGTGAGTAAAAGACTCCAGACTTGGTGACGATCGATATAACCGTCACCCGTGACTCGGTCCCCCCGAAACCCCCCGACGAAGAGTGAACCGGTGAGAAGGAGAGAGAGGGGGGGGGGACCGGGGGCCGCATGACCACCAGAGCCAGAGCAGAGCCACCGAAAAATTGTTCACAGGAGCTGGGAAATGATTTCTCGACCTCGCATCTCTTTTCCCTGGCCTATTTCTGACGTACACGGTCTCTCACACACGGGAAGGCAGGGGAACAAGCCGGAGTGAATCCATGCTCCAGATTCAGTAGAAAACCGGCTTTCACGAATCCCCCGGAACGAGGTGAAAGTATTCTCCCTGTCAATGGGAGAAAGGAACGGGGCCCTTTAATTATGACAAACTTTGGATTAATTGACACATAATAATTATCACAGGGAGAGACAATTTCCAGAATGGAAACTCCCATTTGATAGCTATTAAATCACGTCTCCTCACGGCTTCATGGAGAAGAATAATAAATAAAATGATTAGAAAATGAGAGAAACGATGAGATGCTTTCAAATAATTCAATAAAATCAATTTTCACCAAATATTATCCTTTGATCTCAAATTCCATTGTAAAATTATTCTTGTGACTGGTTGAGTCAAAACCAGTCTCTAGTTATACAATTATTGTGAAATTCTGGAAAAATTCGTGTCTGGATTGAAGGATTTCTTGTATCCACTTTCACTTTTTAATGAGTAATTATATAGTATGTATGAAGAAGAGTGAGAGCTGAAGTTTTGAGGGTAAAAAAAATATAATGAGGCTCTGAATGTTTTATATAGTGGAGAAAATCCTGGAGAGATACTCTCTGGAGAGTTAAAAATATTGTTCATCTTCCCCCACAAAATGATCCGTGGGTGAGGGGTCCGCAAAAAGGGAATTTGCCATTTCCATTTGACGGACATTTGTCACATGTCTCAGGATGTCTGTAAAATTGAATTAAATGACACATTTATTAGCGAGGGTAATTTCCACATAAATTTGTTTGTTTAAATAGGAAAAACGGATTTTTACCATCAAGGAGAAGACGGGAAATGTCCAAGTTGTTCATCTCCACAATGACAGCCTCATTCAACCAGGGCACCAAATCCGCAAAAAGTTCTATCAGATAGTCAATCAAATTATTGATTATTGTAAATCATGACTCAATTAAAATTAAAGACGATTATAGGGATTAAAGGGAAAGTCTTACCAGCCCCATTTTGAAGGTACCCATCCCGACGAAGACAGTCCATAGTGTTGGGGACCAAATTTTTGAGGTAATTGGAAGCAAAGAGGTATGCTCCGACCCGGGCCTCCGTGTCAATCTCACAACTGTGTTCTTCATATAATTTCTCCATGAGTCGTTGTTGTTCCTGTTGAATCTTCTGTTCCCTTTCTGCCAGTCTTTTGAGTCGTAAGAGTTCTTGTCGTCGTAATTCCTCGTAAGCTCTCTGTTGGTCCCGAAGGGCTTCCAACTCTTCCTCTTCCATGACCTCCAGTAGAGCTTGTTCCAATAATTTGTTGACCATATTCTCAACTATTGGACAGACTTCTCGATTAAAGTCAAACAGATCACAGGGTTCAATTTGAGTAGCCACATCCAAACCGAATTTGGCTGGGATGTAAATTTCCGGGATGGGTTTGTCATGGATGGCGTCTGTCTGAGTACAAGCGTCAATCTCTTCGATGGAACCAATCAATTCTTCAAGGAATTGGTCTGTTTGGATCAATTGATTATTCTTCCCATCCTGGGGTGGAGTGGATGGGATGAGGACACCACCAATTTTTCGGTTTGGTCGTTTCATCTTTTTACTATTCCGTTGTTTTGCCAAACAACGGTCTTCCTCTGCCTGTCAATTTAATTAAATATGCTGTGAGAATGATGACCTTTGTCAGGTACTAAGTACGGGGGGGGGGGGGGGGG
>WJFB01002652.1:0-17636 GCA_009870185.1 Pygmarrhopalites habei
TATTTCCCATTATGATTGTATAGTCATTGTGACAACCGCTATTAATTTGTTTCTTACTATATCCAATTGTTTTTTAAAAAAAATTCAGATTTAGTATCGGCGGCGGTGACAGACAGGCTCTACAGCCTCCTATGAATTCGGCTATTCCGGTGACCAACACTTGTGTTGCACAATTGTTTCAATTGCTAGGTGAGTCATCGTCATAATCATTATTTCATGAAGCTATGTAACATATTGACGTTACCTTTGTTTGTAGTTTTACATATTTTGCAATTAATTTGTTGCCTTATTTTTCAGGAATCAATAACGCATTAATTCTTTTTTGTGCGGTGAGTACCCTTGAAAAAATTCTAATGCTTAAACTTAAACTTTTGAAGTTGCAATGAAAATACTGCTATATACAACATGACCTTCTCTAATTATGCTTCACCACTCTTTGTAAAGAATGACCATGGCTATGAAAAATTAGTAATGAACATACTTTTTTGATATGTTTAATAGGTGATGACCGAACACAAAATTATTTTTCATTCCAAAAGCATAACAAGACTGAATGACGCTTGTCACGCCTTAAAAAGTTTGATGTACCCTTTTGAATTTAGGTACGTAACTTATTTCTTAAAATTTATAAAAATCAGCTGGTAACATTATCTTGAATCATCTGACAAAATGTTCCTGGATGTTACAAAAATGTCGTTTTATGTCTTTTGAATTTCTATTTCATTGAATAACTGTAGCCATACTTATGTTCCACATCTTCCTGCTTCAACGCTTGACGTTTGTGAGTCTCCGACACCGTTTATTTATGGTGTACATTCGTCACTACGGAGTGAATGTAGTGGTTTGGTAAGAAATTTTTTTATTCACTTGCTCAATGAATATGCGGAGAAGAGTACGATTTGATTTTTTTTCTTAGATTGACGTAATCATTGCTGATTTGGATGGTGGTTCAATAGTTGTCCCCGACGGTACATCAAGTAAGTAATGTGAATGAAAGTAGTGCAAGCTTTATAATTAATTAATGAAATGTTATATTTGTGCTGACTAAGTTATGGCAATTCATTTCTGTTAGATTTAAATATATCCTTGATTAATCGTCATTATTTAATTGTTTTGCAGTTCCTCTCCTACCAGAATCTCTACGCTCAACTGTTAAAGATCAACTAGCCATGGTTCTTCATCCAGAGTTGAACAGTGCTGATTTTGCTTTCCCACCACTAGCTCTGAAGCCATCTATTCAATTTCAAATAGACAAAGAGATTAGAGCTATTTTCTTGCGTATGATTGCACTCCTTTTCCAAGGGTATCGTTCTTGCCTAGTGATAATTAGAATTCACCCTAGGCCCGTCATAAAATTGCACAAGGTAAAATCAACTATCTGTCCTATGAATGATTTATCTTAAAAATGTGTTCTTGACTACATTAATAATTTGTTTGACATTTCAGGCAAAATTTTTATGCCAGCAAGGACTTATTGGTGACGAATTTGTTGGACGCTTGTTGGATTGTATGTTTTTTGGAGATTTTTTAAAAGAAAGAGGTAACATTTCAACTCTAACGACATTTATTTTCAGTGTTATTCCATCTAATTTTGTGAAATCTGTGCATCTAGCTATTTTATTAAGTTTAATCTATACTCTCATCACTTTTATTAGGTTGTCCTTGGAGAGCTTGTGATATCTTTGATGAAGTACATAATTTACTCCCTGATCAGTTAAGAGCCGAAGCCAGTGACCCAAAATTGGTTATGGCAAATATTCAAGTAAGTGTTTTACTAATTTGCTTTGATTTTGTTCCTCTTCCTTTCATTTCTATATATAACACTGATGTTACGTGTGAGTCTAGTCACGATTTTCAAAAATTGATTGCACAATTTTCCAGGAAATAGCCCAGCAATTGTCATTAAATGAAAATCCAAATTCTCAACCTTACGTGCCTAAAATCATTAAACCACCGGAAGGGGCCTATGCAAGAATTCACTCACCAGCATTTCCGGCCATTGATGCTGCTCTTGTCGAACAAATCATGAACGAAGAAATGGCAAAGCAGCGACTACCGAGGTTAGACATGTAACATGAAAATACAATAAAAATTATTCTTCCCTTGTTGCTTAACTTTAAATGAAAATTCCACGTTGTAATTGATTTGATATTCAATGTTGACCTCGTGGAATTTTATTTTGCAGCTATTCATCGGTACCAAAGCACAATCAACCAAAAATTGTCCCTACTGGTCCCAAAGTTGCAGATATTTTTGAAAAAAGGAAGCAGTTAATGGATAATTCAGCTCGTCGGCTGGAGGTGCATATACTAGCAAAAAAATTTTGTTGTAAACAAGTAACAAGATGAATGGTTGTAATTTTACACGCGCTTCCAAAAGTTTTGATCATTCGTTCTTAAATTGCAGGTGTTACGCCAATGTATTAATTGCATCTTTGAGAATAAGATCTCCGATGCTCGGAAGAGTATTCATGCCGTGATTCGAGCATTGAAAAGTCATGCAGCAAAGCTGGTTAGTAAAAAATATGTCATTCTACATACACCAGTTTATGTGAATTTGCAAAATTTATGACATAAATTTTACGTATACACTAGGTCCTTTGCCAAGAACTAAGTCATCATATTACCGGAAACAAAGCCATGCTAGAAGCGCAACAATTTGATATGGTACGTCGAGTGTATATAATTAACAGAAATAAGGTTTTCATTCGTCATATGATTGTAATTGATTTGTCTTTGTTTCTACATTATTAGGTAGTCAAATTAATGCACTGTGCACTTCAGGTATGTTTAATTTGTTCTTTTTGTGTTTTTATAAAATGCCGTTTTTGGTTCTGATATATTACAGTGTTTCATTTTAAATGTATAGGACAATACAAAAATGGATGACTATGGTGTGGCAGCAGCAATGCTTCCGTTAGCAACTTCTTTTTGTAGGAAATTATGTACTGGGGTGATTCAGTTTGCCTATACTTCAATTCAGGTTATTATTTTGAAACGAATACTGAATTTCAGCTTCAAAGGGATTTAAAATAATTTAGTTTTGATTTCTGTCTGTAGGATCATCCTGTATGGAAAAATCAACAATTTTGGGAATCATGTTTCTACTCGGATGCTCAAAGAGAAGTCAAGTCACTATATATGCCACGAGTTGAAAGTTTAAGCTCTCTGCATAATAATAATTATTCTGTGATCTCCAATTCAGAGGTAGTTAGATTATCTGAAAAGTTTTTATTTACTATTCTAATTTATACGAGTATTACTAATTACCATTAATTTTGGTGTGTAATATTCAGAACAAAAAGGATCATCATATAGCCTACAAAAGTAGTGAATCTACAGCACTAGAAATAGCTGCTGAACAGTTAAGACTGATGCATGATCCAGGTAAGTTCACGAGAAAAATATTTGTTTCTAAGATGAGTGTGATGGATCTTCTCTCCCTATATAATTGAATACAACAACTATTATTATTGTCACATAGCAATAAAATGCATGTACGGATTTTTTCAGTTTATTTAGATGATGCGGCTAACCGTGAAGAGTCCACCATTTACAGTCAAGCAATTCATTATGCAAATAGGTTAGTTTAATACAATAATATTTGATTTATATTTTTACTGATTTATACTTAGCATATGCTTTTTTATCTTTAACTAAAATTAAATAATAACTACATTTTCTTTGTCATTTCATGTTTTGTCGCAAATAGAATGGTGTACCTACTCGTTCCTTTGGACACTCCATCAAGAAGACGTAAAGAAATCAGTGTAGTTGATGATGAGAGGATGAGCAACCTCACAAGGTTTTAAAAACATTTGTTAAAAATTCTGATTTGGAATTTAATTTTTCTGGGAGATGGAATTTACTATGAATATTGAATTTCATATTAATTATGGATTTGCTTTGTCTGCAGTGTGGCGGAGAGCGACAGCATTGAGGCGGCTTCAGCTATGCTGGATGATAAAGATCCTGTTGTGGAATGTCGGACGAGTGTAATTCGCTTTGTGAACAAATTTGTAGATCATGTGTGCAATGAAGGTGGGGTCACAAAAAGTCACAAGGAAGCTCTCGAGGCAATGATACCAGGAGTTGTCGATATGCATTTAGAAACTCTGGAAGCCGTACATCGAGAATCCAAGAGATTACCCAAAGTTCAAAAGGTATTTAACATTGCATATTGACACATGAACTTATTCCAATTTTTTCCAATGTAATATTTCACTAATTTCATATTATTCCTTAGCCAAAAATACTTGCGCCAATGCTTCTCAACGGAGGTATTTATAGTACTGATTAGTTCAAAATAATAAAATATTTAAAATAATGTGTATGAATTTCCACAATAATGTTTGTTATTCTCAACGCAGAATGGGTCATGGATAGTCTACGTGTATATCTGCTAGCGGATGGTCGCGAGGATTCATCAGGAGGAATGGCTGGTGGTCCTATTTTGCTTCCTGCTGAGGGTGCAGTCTTTTTGACAAACTATCGAATTGTTTTTAAAGGTGTGTGAATACAATACGTTCTTTGAGTTTTCTGTTGGTCAAATTTAAGAGTGGTAAAAGATTTTCTTGCCCTCTTTTACTCTTCATCTCAATAACGACTCACACACGTGTGTCAATGGGTTTCCAGTTAATCAGTAATTTTTTAAATTTTATATTTTAGGTGCACCATGCGACCCTTATGGTATGTACTAACAAACTAAATCTTTAATTCAACAATTCAGATTTTTATGATAGAAATAGCATGACAGACATGATTGATACAATTGTGATATTTTTTCGCCTACAGCATGCGAGCAGGTCATTATTAGATCTTTCCCCCTAGCATCACTTACGAGGGAAAAGCGGGTGACTGTGCAATATCTTGCTCATCTCGATCAAATTCTGCAAGAAGGAATTCAACTTCGTTCGGCAACATTTCAGGTTGAAAATATTTTTTATGGTTTCAAGAAATTATACCACAAATGAATGTCTAATCCTTTTGCATGTATTAATTTTCTTGATGATTTTGAATACAGCTGATGAAACTTGCTTTCGATGAAGAAGTTCCAAGTGAAAGTATTGAGAGCTTTAGGAAAATGGTCAACAAGCTCCGACACCCGACCAGTATTTTTTCGTATTTTGCGTTTGCCGAGCAAACAATCACACCTCCAGTCGCCCGACCTGAAATTAAAGATAAAAACAGTACTCTAAAGTATGATCGTAGTGAAATTTTTTTGAAAAATATTATTGAACAATTACGTATACTTCAATTTTCAACAGAAATTTTCAACATTGTTTCTGTGTTTAATAATTCCTATGCAACTTTTTAGGGGATTTGCCAAGAAAACTTTTATGAAAACTGCAAAACGAGTTGGATTGAAACCAAAGCAATCTTCCTCAAATAAGCAAAAATATGTCTTTAGGAGTTGGGCCCAGGGAAACGGAGGAACATTACCAGCAAGGTAAATTGATTTAAATAATATATATTTAATTTAACAGAATTATTAATTGCATACGCTAGTTTCAAAGATAATCTTTATCAGAATACTTGTGTCATTTCAAAATGTTCATTTCTTTTTATTGCAGCACAAAATACGTAACTAGTCCTTCAAAGCCGTTATCCATAGGTCGAGACAATCCTGACGGCGATGCTCTATCACGTAAATTACTACGAACATTTTGATTTAACGTTTTAGATATTTTACTGATCTGTTCTCATGATGTGATCCGTTTTCCAGTTAACTCATTAAAAAATTTAACTCATCACCACTTTTAATTTACTTTGATGAAGGGTGCACATTCTTTACAGTATTCTTTATCTATAGTGACTGCCGAATTTATATTTGAGATGTCTTTATTATTTTTGTTTCACTTCCTTTGCTTATCTCAACTAGTTCTAATCATGTGCATTCTAAAAAAATAATTCTTTCTAACAATTTTGATTCTTTTAGTTGGTTCAGTTGGCTCTCTCTCACAGGATGGTAAGTTACAATAGGCTCTTAAGACTATCCACTAGAAATTTATTGAATATTTGATTTTCAATCTTCTTCTGCTTGTTAATTTTTTCTTGCTTTTATGTAATCATTTGACACTTTTTTTTGTATTCAAGTACTGAACAGGGGATTTAATGAATTTTTAAAATTTAGTATCTGACGATGAAAATCATCACGCACCGTTGCCCCCTGTATTCTCGGCTACTGGTTCCGATTCGAAGAGTTTAGAACGAATCATGGAGAGAAGTTACTACAAGGATTACAAAAGAATGGGATTAGGGACACTGAATAAATCTGGGACAAACTCATCTTCAGCATCTTATTTAAGTAAAGCTGAGTCCTTCCGAATCTCTCACTTGAACTCAACTTATGCCGTATGCCGTTCCTATCCAGCACTCCTTGTAGTTCCAAATACCATAAGCGAAGATAATTTGAAGAAAGTCGCGAGATGTTATCGTGGAAATCGTTTTCCTGTCATAACATGGAAACACCCTAGAACTAGAGCTTTGCTGGTCCGAGGAGCAGGTATGTAATAAACTTTATCAAAACTTAATTGTTTATCTCTGTGGTTTATTCATGTGCTTTTTGTTGAACCAATTTGCTCACATTCTTTTCTTCTTGGAACAGGGTTTTCCACAAAACGTGTCATGGGTATCTTGCGAGGAAACCAGCATGCGACAACAGGTATGTGATTCAAATGTATTACATTTTTATTAGGAATAACAACAACATTAATCAAGTTCCTTAACTAGATTTATTTTTTCTAATGCATAATTAATCAAATTTTCAGGCGTCGGACCCAATGAGATACATACAACACACGCAGAGCAAGAAATGTATTTGCGGGCTATCTGCAACTGTACGCCACTTGCTTTGGTTCGACAAGGTTCAACTTGGGGTACTTGTGAAAGGGATAGTGTTCTTAGTGACACTACATTTGGATCTACCATGGCTTCCAGCGTCACTCTTCTTTCGAGAAATCAACCTCCAGGACAATCAACATTGGGAAAGCAAAAGGGTGAACAACTGACCCCATCGAGTGAAAGAAAAACAGCTAGTGCTCGGATCGCAAAGGCCTTTGCTTTCACAACGATGAGGTATGTGGGGTAAGTGGTATTTCTCCAAGCGAGTTCCTTTCACTCAAAAATTTATTTTTTGATTTGCTTTCTAGCAGCACATATCAATTCACTATTTATTGTTTAACAAAAGTACAATTTGCAATTTTTTTCGTACACTTATTCACACACTTTTTTAGTAAAGGGCCTTTACTAATATGCTGAACGTTTAAAATTATTTGCATAATTTTGTTTCTCCTTTGTGATAACAAATGTTATTTGAAATTTTGATCATCTGAATATACAATAATTGGCTTCTTTACTATATCTAACGATTAAAATTAACAATTGTAAACATTCAACCGTGCGCTCCGATTTAAAACGTTACAAAAAACTAATAACTTACGTAACGTAAAACTTAATGCGTCAGAAAGTCGTTGTCCAAAACTACTTCAAAATGTTACAAACTTATGTGCTGTAAAAGTAAGTGAAAGTGAAAGTAACTTTAGTTTTTGAGAAATTCCACTGTTTGCTCAGAATTAATGTTTATTTTCTGAAAGTACATTTGTATGATGTTTGCTGTCCACTTCATTCTTATGCTTTTTATGTAAACGAATTTTCATTAACTCTTGACCACAGAGAATATAATATATGGTGCCATCAATTTAACTTATATTTAATTATTTCATACGGAAAGAGTATTTGAACGTTTTCTTTCTTCGTATAACATGTTGTGTTGGTGAAATAGCAGCATTTCTTTGCTTACAGAAATAGTGGGGGTAAAAGCTACAAGACGTGGATGGCACCAAAGCCACGGAAGCCAGTAACCCTGGACACGTCGAATAATGGTCCAGCGTACAAAAGTACGCTAATGTTGAAGAATGAAGTATCCGAAGGGTCTGTGGTGGAACAGTTCAATAGACCAAAGTCGAAAGCAGCTTTGTACATTTTCGGGAAAAAATCACAAATCAAGGTTAGTTTATTTCTTAAATATGACCTGACACAATGATTATTTTCTTTTATAAAAGCGAGACTTTAACCTTGGCAGGGAATCAAGCCCGACGCACAAGGGAAAATAGTGTACGTACCGGTGGACATGTATGAAGTCAAACATTTAAGAGCATCCTTCAAAAAACTGATGAGGTATTTAAATGCATATTAATTTGAATTTATTTACTGGATACGGTTAGAATAAATCTAAAGTGAAACTTGGTATGACTAACATTGTGTATTATTTTGTCTGTTAAAGGGCCTGTGTTCCAAGTAACGTAATGACAGATCCGGAAACGGGCTATCTGAAATCTGTTGAAAATTCTGAATGGCTCCAACAGTTGGCATGTATTTTGGATATTGTTAAGAATATAGTTGATGTAATTGAAACATCTGGATCATCAGCTATGCTGTGTTTTGAAGAAGGGTGGGACTTCACTGCTCAGGTAAATTTGGTCCACAAAATCGTATTTTAGTTGAGATGATTACAGCAGTTTTAATTTTGATTTTATACTCTTTCAAGGTTTCATCATTGAGTCAGCTCTGCATGGATCCATATTATCGAACATTAGAAGGTTTCCAGACTCTTATTGAGAAAGAATGGTTAGGATTTGGTCATCGATTCGCTCGACGAAATAATATGACGGGAAGTGATGGACCGTCTACGAATACAACCTTCGCACCAGTTTTTATCCAGTTTTTGGATCTTGTTCACCAGGTATTATGTTTCACATACACATTCAACATGTTACCCGAATTTCTGTTTCATAGGTAATTGGTACAAACGTTTCTGACTTATTTTCAGTTTATGAAGCAGTATCCCTATTCATTCGAGTTCAACGATTACTATATCAAATTTCTGGCCTTTCACTCAATCTCAGCCAGATTCCGTACATTTCTTGCAAGTATGTTTTCCATGATTACTTTAGAATTGATTATTTTTTAAATTTTTTTTCAAAACTCAAGTTTGAAACATTTCCCTTTCCTGACAGATAATGAACTTGAACGAGTTGAATATGGGTTTATGGCACAAGATGACAAACGGGGGTCACTGCCTCGACCTTATAAAATAGTGGATACAAGTTCTGAGGACAAAAATCTGTACGCATGTAAGTGATGAGCTTTAAACTCGTGAAAGTATAGTATACCAAGGACTTGTTGTCCTAAGCCTGTAGAATTGAATTTCATCAAAAATGAATGAATATATTAAATTCAGCCCGTACTTTAGGTGGTAATAGTCAACAACATAATCTTGGACAATCCATATTTGACTACATCGACAAGAATCATGCAAAGTCACCTATCTTTTACAATTTCTTATACCAAAAGGATAACAAGGTAATTCATCCTTTGGATACACACAACTCGTTTGTCAGCTAAACTATTTTTGTTTAACCTTAATAAATGTTCTCATTTCTTCATTTTTTCGCTAGTCTTTAAAACCAGTGGATCTTATCGGGAATTTGGGTATAAACCAAATTAAATGAAAATTTTCTAAATTTAATTTTACAAAACAATATGGAAAATTGAAACCCATGGTATAAATGTATTCTATCGAAATAGAAATATGGGACTATTACGTTGACGAGGATTTGGGAGTAGGACCTGCCTTTGATCCTGAGGTTTGTCACCCTGAAACGAATACAGAGGACGATCACCCGTTACCAGGAAAAGAGCCACGTAATCGTTGTGTTTCCAAAGGGTAATTGATTGATTGTTTTACTAACCATAAAATGATTATACACTTGTGAACTTATTTCAGTTTGCAATTTTTTTAATGATATAATTTAGTAACACAAAGATTTCTATTTTCCAGAGTGGACATAATACCAAATAATATCCCCGACGCGTTCCAGCACTGTTTGAGTGAAATCTACAGAATGGAGGCTGATGTAGGTCATTTGCCAAACCAATGGAAGCAACACTGGGACAAGTTAGAGATTCCTCAGAACCATATGTTATAGGTTGTTATCGTCGTTTCTTCCCTTTTTTTAAAAAAATTGTAGGATAAGAGGTGATACGAACATTTATTTGAAGCGTACTACGGAAGGCCTATTGCAGGATTTAATTTTGCATAAATGGCTGTGCCTATCTATATTATTGCAGCAGTTTGTTTGCAGTTGTAAAAGTGAAGTCAAAAATTGTTCACTTAATCTATTTTTAATTCAACGACGTACTACAAAACTGAAGATGTAGTCTCACTATTCACCCATAAAAATATATTATATTTCCTCCGGTGAAATACGACATTATGAGCAAATTAAAACAAGTACATATTATATAGTTTGTACCTTAGCCGAGTTGCATTAAAATAGCATCAAAATAGTATTAACTTCCAAATGCTTTCAACTTATATCTACCGTAATTTACCAGGAAATATTACAGTTCGGAATTGTTCTCATGATGGATAATAACCCTTAAGAGTCAAAGGCTTTGACACATGTTTTCGCAAAGACCATTTTTATTCTTGTGTGTATTCAGCGTAATGTCTGTACAAAATTTAATCAGTTTCAAGCTATTATTAGTGCTACTAGTCGAGTACATAATGAATTGTCACGGATTTTAAAGATTTTTTACACGGAAAATATTTTTTGACGGAAATTCCTAATGGAGTAATGTTATACCGATTTTCATTGATCCATGATTTAAAGTTTTTGAAATATAGCAAGCTGATTAAATATGTCAAAGTCTTTAATTTTTTTAAAAACGTTGTTTCTTGAACAGGGTAGACAACGATTTTGAACAACATCATCTGAATAAATACTAAATTCTGGTCGGTAGTGTTTAAGCTTTCAATATGATAGATTAAATAGGAAGAAAGGTGAAATTAAAGAAGAAAGGTGTACAATTTATTAAAGTCACGTAGAACGAAGTGAAGAAAAAAATCGTTGAGAATAGACACACGTACAAATTGTAGAACGTGAAATAAACTATATATTGCTATATACAATACAATAATGCTATATTTTAAAAGAAATGGAAGGATTGTGAACAATGAACATGAAAATGAAATGCAAATAACGATTATACGAATAATATAATATGGTGAAAATTTCAATAATCAAGTTCACAAAGTGTGAAACATGTTGATATTTTTTGAAGTTGTATCTGATATTTTAAGTAGATATTTTCCGTACTATGTAGTGTGGATTAAGCAAAGATGTTGTAAATAGCGCTATATGATTTTGTATACCACTTAATGTAAACTACTCCTTGTTTCACTATGCATAGTAGAATGTAATGCCTGTATAATTTTGTACAATTTTCTCATTTTGTTTTCTTGAAATATGTGTAGGTGACACAGACTCAGCAAGAACTCATGAAAACCTACCATTGTGATTTTTTAAGTTAATGATTGAGTTGAATCCTTGTCTTTGTCTTCAGTGTCAAATTTCAATGCATTCAGAAGACAAAGACTGTGTAGTGTAAATGAGGAATCTTATGGATTTATTTGGTAAAAATGGAGTATACAAATATGAAATTTATGCTCTGATGTTCCTAAGTAAGAATGACTACATGATATGATTGATTGTTGACCCTATTGATATTTATTTGTAGGCTCCGAAGCGACTTGCGTCAATCCTTTTTTCCCCATTTTAATTTTTTTGTGTTAAATTTTCCCATCACGAGTAGACTCCTCATATTTTTAAAATTAAATCACAAGGGATAGTTTTTTTAATCCTATTTATTTCAACTTAATACTATATCCCTTTACGACTTTTATGGTTCATGTCATTTTATTTTTTACAGGGCAGTTAGTAAACTATATAATGAACTCCTCGTTGTTGAAAATAATGAATTATTTTCCACTTGAGATTAGTACATACTTGGACACCAAGTCTATTATCTGAATAAAACTTGCCCGAATCGCTTTTATGTGATTTATTAATATTATATATAGAGAGAGATATTCATTTGAGAGCCTTTTTTTACGGAAATTGTATAGTAGTACTCATGATCTTCTTAGGATGAGGAAAAAACTGATGTACATGTGACATTTACTCTCCTACATTTTACTCATGATTGAGAGGATAATGATGATGGGATTTTTTCGAAAACAAAAAAAGTATATTATTAGCAATGTGTATGGTGTATTCACCATGAAAATGCCCATGACAATGAAATGCGATTCCAAAAGTGATGTCGACGATATGATAGACTCATGTATGTGGTTCAGTTGTTTTTTTTGCTACTAAATTAAGTCAAATTTGTCCGAGTCAACAACTCTAAACACAAACAAACGCTGAAATGAAACGTGTCAATTGTGTACATGTATATGAAAAAATCCTTGTCATTGAAAAATTCCTATTTATTTACATATCTTGTGCGTTTTTCTACTTATTACAAATTTACTCCGACTTTTTGTTGCTACCATTGGGATTTATTCATGAGACACGATGTAATGAATAAACCAATTTTTAATTGCAAAATTCTTCTTCTGTCTCCAGTCGTGATTATTATCATTTTCGCATTCCTCCTTTTTAAAAGACGTCATGTCCAAATTTATACACAAAGTGATCAGTCAAACGAATTAATATATTTATTAAAGAAATTTTTATGCACTGTCGACTAGTTTATGTTGAAGGATTTAGAGGCAATAAAATATTTATTGAAAAAAATGAGTCACTCTTTCTTGGGGCTTGTGTGTAGGCGGATACAATTAAAGTGACAGCGGCCAACTTTCATTAAACTTTCACTAACACTTTATTCCGGTCTTTCTCATCATGTACATTACATACACATATTAGGTTCTGGAATGAATTGCAATTTAAGATTCCCAAAGTAATAAGAACACAAAATAATAAATACTCTTCTCATTAAAATAGTTTTCGTGATTTTTATACTATTTTTACTTTCACCTTAGACAATACAATGGCTGATTTGTTTTTCCTTTGAGTCCCTCGTGACTTTTGAGAAAACTTTTTCATTTTTCGTACACGTTAGCCATGAAATAAATTTCAATAACTTGCATTTTCTATTGTTATTATTGTTTCTATCATTGATGTCTTTGTACATTGTACAGTACTTACTTTTAAATATCATTTTCAGCCCCCCCCCCCCCCGCTTTTATGTTACTAGCCCCCCCCCCCCCCCGCTTTTATGTTACTAATAAATTATTATTATTAAAATCATCATCTATTCTACTAAGAACATATTTGTTTTTTTTGTATGGCTCATCATCAAAGATTGACATTTGTACACATTCATAACTTGTCTCATTTTGTGAGTGGTTCATAGCAATTAAAAATTGTACACTAACTTGTAAAATATATAATATATGGTTTCACGGCTTAACCAAGTCATGTAACAGCAGTGCCATAAAATAAATTTTGACCTTAATAAAGTTTTGAATTTTTTATAGCGTGAAAAAGTCTGCATTCGTACCAGCCGGGATTGCAAAGACGTTTTTCAGTGGTTCTTCAGTGACCTGTATCGAAAATAATTAAAAATTCTAAAAATCCGTCTCATGTTGATTATTATCGACGAGTTAGACTTTTAAGTCATTTTCAATAATTGTTGTTGAGTGTGTGTAAAGAACGTATTGGAATCACAAGAGAAAGCAGTGAAAGTTTAAAATTGATATTTTCTACATTCAATAGCTTTTGACATTGCAAGTCACCATTGTGGATTTGATAAAGACTGTAATCTCAAATGTTAAAATGATGAAACTTACCACCATCTGAGCTCCATGTGTTTTGACTTTATTCTGACGTCTTGGCCCGAAATCACCAGCAGAGCTGCTACTTTTTTCCATTGATTCACTGGATGAACTTTTATCCATGTCCTGGTTGTCCCGATTTGTTTCATCAGATGTGGGCTTTAAATGAGATTTTGAAAATGGAGAAGAATTTTGATAATTGGCCCGTCCTGTGACCTCTCTAGCTGTGATGGTTCGACCACCACCACTACTACCAGGTCTTTGTCGACGGGTAGGAGACAAAGGATCAGGAAGGACAGGTGGGAAAAAGTTTCTGGTTCCCCGTTGGGAATTAGAGTTACCCATTTTTTCCCAATCCCATAGTAGCTGAAGCAGAAGCGGTAAGAGAAGGGATTGACTCTCATCCTTTCTTCGTAGCTACGAGAAAATACAGATCAAAAGATTCCCCAACTAAAGTGAAAGCATTTTGTAAAGCACATATAAAGTTACAATGTATGAGTCCTTGTCAAACCAGTGCAAGCCAAATAGTGAAGAGAGAAGCGTGTTTAGAGAGGTTTGATAATTTGTTTAAAAGTATGTGGCTAACATTATTATTATTCTCTTTGTGTGCTTCACCGCCTAGCTATCTCTATACCGTGCATTACAATTATTCAAACCAATTTTAGATTACTATTGGCATAATATCTAGTTATTGTTTAGGACATTAAAAAATTGAATAAACCTTCAGTTTGAGTCGGCGAGACTTTCTCCCTCGAGATTTACGACAGTCTGAAGGGACACTGCTGTCACTACCTTTTTTATCCTCTTTCTTTTTACCACCACAATGGACACAATTCTCTACAACATCCGACTCGTCCTTCCTGTACTTTTTTCTACTGGAGGTAGTCGTGATTTCTCCTTCCTGTAACGTCGCTGAAGTTCTCTTCTGTAAAAGCTACACACATAGAGAAAGTACAAACGGTCTTGTATGTAAGCACACACAATACAAATTTTCGTGTCATGAACGAACAATCAAACGTCAAGTTATCTTAAAGTCATTACTCATAATCAATTTCGACTAATTAATTTCAAAAATTTTAATCTGTGGCCCACAAAATTGTTTTCCCTCATTGTGAGCTAGAAAATGTAAGTTTATAACGTGACAAAGACGTGCAGGATCTTGTAATGTATTGACATTCAACATTGACTAATAGTTGAAACTAAATTTTCCAATTTAAATTTGGTTGTACGAGACAGACAAGACATGAATGAATAATTTTTGACACTAAAAATTCTCAGACTTCTATCCAATTTCCTGGAATCAGCGAAACATGATACGTTCAAACTCCCATGACTCAGATCATGCAATAAGCTTTGTCCCACGACCTTTATCCATGCAGTCAAAAATAAGAGCACACACGAAAAAAATTTGACCAAGGTCAACTTAACTATAGGATTTTACACGCATATATTGTTTGAAATAAAATTGTATCATACTTTGTCATGCTGCAACTGTGACGCGTACTTAAAATTATATTTAGCCTCAAAGGTTAATGAAATTCTCAATTATTCCGAAAATTTGTGATTCTTGCACAAAAAGCGCTTACACCACTCGTAGTGAAGACACAACTCGATCCATGCTGATAGAATTTCAGGAGTTATTGACTACATGCATTATTTTAAACTAATTACGTGTGTGGATTTGGACAATTTGACTTTAAAATTGTTAATATTCTCTCTCACTCTCTCGCTCATATAAATCTTAATTAAAGAACACGAGATTCGTAAAAATTTCCTAATTTAATTTTGCTATTAGCACATTGTTAATCCACTGGTTAGTAGAACTAGTCATTACCTATGCGAAGGTTAATGCTCCAAAGCCAGTATAGCTAAAATCCCTAGTGATTGTTAAATGATATAAGCATAAGCTACACAATAGTATGTTTTGAAGAGAACTATTCAAGTTTTGAGTAATGAGAATGATATTACAGATGTGTAACGGCTAAAATGGGGTTCTAGAGTTAATGTCTCTAAAAAAATGACAATGAGGAAATTTTATTTATTATACATGTATATGAAAAAAGATGTGGGCTTACATGTAGTAAAGGAGAAACCGTCGTAGTGGCATTCATCTCTGCTTCACTGTTGCCGTTCCTAATCATAGAATTCCAACGTTTAATCACTTACTGAGAAAAGGATGGTTACTATTGTCCATACACATAAAATTAGTAGGCGTACAAATGAAAATATTTTTATGAATATTAATTTCGTCTGGTGAATGATTCATGCGAGTAATGACCAGTGGATCGTTGGATAGATCATTAAAAATATCCATGCATTCCATACTTATATCATCCTTTGCTATTATTTATATTGCTGTGTATTTATAAGTGGACATATTTTGGAAATAATCTCACCGTCTGAACTCATGGTTCGCACAGTACTTTAACAGTGTTTGCCGGTCACAGCTTTGGTTAACGACGAGATGAAATCACATAGACATATAGATTAAATTGACTGTCATTCGTACCTATGTTGTATGTATAACATTCCCATGTTGTAAAAATTAATTAATTAATACAAAAAAATACCTTTTTCGACAACACTCTTCAATGACCCCTCGTGAAACTCTAGTTGGAATATTAATTTCATTGGAATGTTCTCTCTCCCGATGATATCTCACCTCATTTGTCCTCATCTCATTTGACCTCATGTCATTCAGACTGTGATGGATTCTATTTCTTTGAGCTGAAATATGAATGAAAATTTTTCAATATTTTCTCTCTCTCTCTCTCTCTCTGAATAAAGTTTTTACTTTCATCTAACAAATTTTAAAAGTAACTCTCTTCTCCAGTATTCTCCTCAGTGGCCAGTACAATGTATCAATAATTCATTCAACTTTAATTTAAAATTTTATTCTCCCAATGTCTAGTCCTACTTAATTTTCTCCTCAACTTTCACTTTTTCCCAAATCCTTCTTTGAACCCTACACTGTATCTAAAGTCCCAAAACTGTAACTATTTTATTTTCTGTTTGACAATTGAAAATTTATTCTTACGATCAAGGATTGTAGGTAGACCTGGTTCCTTTCCTGGAGTGTAATATCCAACATTACATATAGAATGAATTTCTAGTGTTAGGCGTTGTCCACACACACGTAGTCGATTGTCAGGGGTGTGAAAGTTGTTGATGTCCTCTGTAGTGGTCTCCAAAATTCCTAATTTGTCAGGCCCTTGTTCCAGGGAGGAAGGGGGAAAAGAGATGCAAGTTATTAAAGTGGGTAAGAAAAGAGTACAGAGTGTACCCGACGACAACAGATGATTTCTCTTCCCAGGCATTCTTCACCTACAAAAAATAATACAATATTGCAGTAAAATTTAACTTTCAAGTTGAAATTAAGTAACAATTTTTACCTAATTTCTATACTACTTTGAATCCTAATAAAAGTTATAATAGAGATTAGTTGTACCTTAAGAATGAAGGAGTATTACTGTCAATACTGATGAGGAACACGGAGAGAGATATGAAAATCACTGGGAATGATGACACATGTAAATTATTCTATACCTTTTATACTAAATAGGAAAAAAAGGTTAAGTGGAAAATTGTGGAGGAGGGATGAAAGGATGATACGGGAAGACTGTCGTGGTAGGGAAGATTGCAGCTCGTAGTGTTTTGGTAGCTCCTTTTATCGACTCGACCCGTCTCATGTTGTCCCCTACTTATTAATACGATGCATCATTGAATTGCATTGGGAATTCTCCATTTCATTTCATTGAACGTCCACGACTCCAAGGTACTCACTATTCAATTCTGTGTCTTCCTACCTTAGTGTATATGTCGGAGCCATTCTGCACAGAGTAGCTAATGTGTACAATACCTAGTGAATGTACACAATATCTAGAGAATGTATACAACATCTAGTAAATGTGCACAATTGCCAGGTAATGGGCAAAATGTCTAATTAATGTGCT